>CAAKHC010019742.1:50111-87269 GCA_901007825.1 Macroramphosus scolopax | reverse complement strand
TGTGTCTCTGTGTGTGTGTGTGTGTCTGTGTGTGTGTGTCTGTGTGTGTGTGTGTCTGTGTGTGTGTGTGTGTGTGTGTGTGTGTGTGTGTGTGTGTGTCAGAGTTATCTACTGAAAGAAGAAGCTACAAATATGAACCACAGCGAGTCGACTTTCATTTCCGTGCTTCTTTTTACTGTTACATTTACGGGATCGGGGATCAAACCTTTCCTTGAGGGGTCGTCGTAGATCACTCGCTCTAAGACGACAAAATTCCCAACAGTCAAATGAATTAAGATATCTTCAATTAAAACCCAGCAGAGGAAAGGAACGAATCAGAATCACCATCTAAAGCACAGAAAAACCTCTGTGATGAAAGTCTGTCAGGCACAACGTCTCCTGTCAGACTGTTGACACCTGAAACAACTCCGGCGTTACATACAGCGTCACGTCTCAGCTATCCTCGGCTGACACGAGAACAGGAAACATGTCAAATGACACTTGTGCTTCGCCTATTTCCAGGCGTGTAAAAGCAGAAATCTTCCTCGTATCACAAGGTTTTTGTCTTCATGCCTGTTTTTCTTGAGGCATAATTTGTGTGGGCCACTGGTTTCGGCGTGTTACAGAAACATCAAGCATATTAAATAAGAGACTGCCAGGGAGAAATGTTTGATCAACCTCCAATGAACCTCTAACAAACCATTGTTTTAGCAGTAAAGGCAATTTAGTCTTCATACTTCAATTGAATCTTCCACAAATAAGGAACCAACGAGACCACAAAAATTGTCCATCTGACTGTCTGCATTTAACTTGTTTGTCTGCCTTTCATCCATTACTGTCACGCCACCGCTGCAGCCTCCTCTTCCTCCCAGTCAGCGGCCACCCTCCAGCTGTCTGTGTGTGTCTGTGTGATTGCTTGAGTGGAGACATGATTATTCCTGCTCCAACTACCAGGGCTTCGTCCCGCAGGCACTATATACTCCACTATACAGTGAGGTCGCCACTGTGTACAATAATAATTATCATACCGTATACGATGGTCTCAGACTATCAGACAGTGAGTGGTGAAGAGCAGCGAGCAACCGATGGAGACGAGAGGAGACAAAGTTAAACTAGACAAGACGAAATGACTAAAAGCTAAGTGACAATCAGACTGTAATAGTTGACTGCATGTTAAAGAGCTGCATGTTTAATCAGCAGCATGAAGAACTGGAAGATGAGAGAGAATATTGATAAAAAGGTTAAGCAGCTGTTTGTCACTCAGCTGATATGAGCAGTTGATAATGATAATAATGATAATGCATTAGACTTGTATAGCGCTTTTCTAGAAACTGGAAACTCAAAGACATTAAAAACAAAAATGCATGTTCATCTTTTGGCTCTGAGGCTGCTAAATGCTCGAATGTTCACGAGCTAGTCGATAACTTTGCTGTGCATGTCTGATCCCGGGGCTTTACATCGGCCATGTGACCAGAAACAGGACTGGACTTGAGTGATAAAAGCTCTCAGTATGCTGAACATGCAAATATGGATACAGGAGACGAATGCAGGAGGAAATTTACTGAACAAAACAAAACCAGAACAATTTATTCCTGCAGCACACTTGAATTCCAAAAGTTCCTCCTCACAAACAGCCCATGTCATCTCCTGAATGAACCCCCTTCACGGGAAATACTACAACTGGCGACTGAACACTCCCTGAATGGTGTTTAAGAGTCGGAATGGGTGTCTCAGTCTCACTTCAACCTGATGTGCATTGCATTGCTCTGTACTTCAGTCTGTGGCGGCCGTGCAGGGCAGCTCTCACACACCGTTGAAACAGCTGAGACATTTTTGACTTCATGATGTTCTTTGCTTCATGAAACTTAAGTGTCCTTTAAGCTTGATTACTGCCTGCATGAGGTGTCTGGGCGGACGGGGGGTTTCAGTCACAAGGCGACTCCTTTAATTCAGCCTTGGCTGAGAATGAAGACAGGACAATACCAGATCCTGTTCCTGTCTGCAGTTATATTAGAAAACAAATGGGCCTTTTAAAGATGGTACATCAAGTTAATGTCCGTGAAATGTTTCCAGGATGGTTATCGTACAGGCAATCACCCTTTTATCACAAGCTGATTGGGCTTTTATAAAAGCTCTGTTGGGGCTGGGTCGTGTGTATATTTCCTACGTATCACACCTTTACTAAGAATTTAATTTCTTTAGCCAATCATATTTATGCCGAAATGTGTACAGCAGTACCAGGATTTAATGTTCTGTGTATCTGTAACATTATAGCCTGTAGTCATGTCTGTTTAGCTTCCTATCTAATGTGATCATCAGCCTGAATTCATATGACACGTGACTATTTGGTGTGCATCTTGTTGTTTACCTGCAACATCCCCTCCTGGTTTAAAATGATTGAACATGTGAACACAGTTTGGACACTCCTATCCTGGTCTTGCTCCCTGATGACTGGAGTTACAATCTTATCAATGGCTTCTCCATTGGACAGAAGACATGTCTCACTGAGGGAAAGCATGAGAAACCAGAGTAAGGTTTTGTGCCCTCCAACCAAAACAGTGAGCTGCAACACACATGATGCTGCATGATGATAACAGGCCTTTTTATAAGCAAGGACTTATGAAACTAAGAAAAGCACTGGGTGTTACTACATTCATGACGCCTCTGTAGGTCACAACAGTATAGCGAGTGTGTGTGAATGTATAAGCAACTTGGCACCGCGCATGGCAGCTTCTGGCATCAGTGTGTGAAGGAGGTAAAAAGTAAAGTGCTTCAATTACTGTTAATGTAGGAAGGCGACATGTTGGATATAAAATGCACAATTTTGTGTGAAAGCAAGAAGCTGCAATAAATTTTCCTGGCAGTCTAAAGGCTGTCAGATAACCTGCATTGTTGAAGGCTTTTGTACGCTAAAGAGCTGAATGGTTTTCCTGTGTAACACCACTGACAGAAAAATCTGACAAAGGATAAAAAGCAAGTTGAATTGAAATCAATGACAGACGATGAGGTTCCTTTTGACGTTGAAGATAGATGTAACCTGGATTTCACTGAAAGGGTTGAAATTTCAACTGAAGTGCAAAACTTTGACACAACGGGAGACAAGTTTCAGAGAATGAATCAAGTCTTTAGACGTCAGTGCTTGTGTAACTGTGTGTGTGTGTGTGTGTGTGCGTGTGTGTGTGTGTGTGTGTGTGTGTTAGTTGACATCAGCTGTATGTGTGTATTAAAATCTGACAGTGCTGTACTGCTGTTGAAAAACACCAACACCACACAGACACCACACACCCTGATTACGCAGAATTGCAGTGACACTGAAATCTCATCAGTGGTTTTACTCATAACCAAGCCCGTGTTTGTACTACACTTCGAACATCACGAGGCTCGAGAGTTCCTGGTTTCCAAAAGTCCCTCCATGCGGCATGGCGGGGCGTGTTGAAAGCGTTCCTTTCCGTTCCATTCAGAGAAGCTGCTCTGCAGGATCCACACACATTCATACGCCTGTAGTTCATAGTGGTGTACTGTAGATTGGACATACACCACCTGCGTTTATTCTCTCCTAGCAGGGATGTCCCGACCTTGCCTGAGGAAACGGTTTTAATTCAGATAAAAGGGGTTAATTTAATTATATTACATATAGTGATACCAAATTAAAGTCAAACAATACGAGCACTGAAAGAGCTTATCTCCATGGTTACTATTAGCTCAATCTTGTGTCCAACGCTCATATAAATATCTTTTTGCTTGTTGCAAAGATGCAGACAATTGACAGACAAAGAGAAAGTCCTCCGGGTTATTTTATATTCGTCTCTGAACCAGAACCAGTCATGTCTCAATGTAAACAACCATCAACAGACAGAAGATGGGATTTCTATTAGGATTGGTCACTTTATATTAGCTTCTTGTTCTTACTGCAAAGCTTTACAACATCATCTTTAAAACATGGACTGATAGATCAACATGGCTGTGCACTGCATGTCAATGTCTCAGTATGGACATTATGGGGTTAGTATTTAACTTCATATAAGGACAGACAAGTGACAAATTAAAGAAATAATCTGAATAATCAACAAGTAAAACTGAAATAAGCATCAGTGTAACTTGGCATAGCTTCAACAAGTGTCTGCTGGAGATATGGACACCTTTCTTCCCTCATCTGGTGTTTGATGACGGTAGTGCAGAGCGCTGTCCAACATGTGGGGCCAAAATCTCCCAGGTCTTCACATAGGTTGAGATCTGCTGACTCATAATGCTTCAGCATATCATTCTCATGCTCATAAAAACATTCAATGATCCCTCTGTTCTGTATGGGAGCATCTGCATGTCCTCCCTCTGGTATTATAACAATATGTTTGCCTTTACAGTCACAATGATGCCATCAAGTGGACATCTGCAACCATTGCAGTGGTTTCAAAATAAATACCAACACAGGGTTTTTTGTCAATGATTTTTCATTGTTTTTTTTAAAGGTGCTGATATTTAAATACTATATTTTCCCAACTAATGTTCTTATTCGTGGCATATGAGGTTCTCTCTGATAGCTTAAGGTTGCATAGTGTGATTAGCTTCAGTTTCTATTATTTTAAAATTCACAAATGGGAACAAGTCCAGCAAACATCTTATCATTCATTCCAGTTTGTCACTTTGAATCTCAGCAACTAGATCTACTAGTCAGATCTACTTTTCCCATAACAAGGAGCCGCACACACTAGAACAGCATGCTGATGTATATAAATGCTACTTTTCACTAAGCCAAACAAATCCAAAATGTGATGGTTCCTTCCTTCTACATCCTCCAATCATTTCAGTGCGCATTTTCCTCGTACTTTTCCTGCTAACAGACAAACAAACGAACACCACCGACAACAGAACTTCCTTGAAGGACTTAAGGAGTTTACAAACTTTTTTCTACTTCAAGGAAAAAAAAGTTGCTTCTTGCTGGCGTCGTGCCATCTCATCTCTCTCACAGAAGTTGCCATGGTAACCATGGTGGACCCACGCAGCGACCGTCAGTGGGTTTGCAGGAAGCTCTGTTGAAGCAGACGCAGGTCTGTCTGCAGCCATCGCCATAGTGACCTGCTAAACCCTCTTCCAAGGAGAGAGGAGAGGACTCATAGCTCAGGTGGATTCATGCATACATTAGACTACATTGGTTAAACTCAGTATTGTTCCTTTCTTATTAATATGTAACATGCTAGTTTTAATTACTATAAATATGCACGTCCACCCGTTGGTTATGACTAGAAATAGAAATGTCAGATGACGTGCACAAAGGGTCGACGAGACAAACAAATATGAAAACATGACATACAATCACTGCTGTTGTGTTCGAATATGTTGAAATTCCCCTAAATAATCTACGTGTGACACCACCAAATTACACAGACAGAGATTATAAACGTTGTAAGATTCTGCACAGCCACAGAGCATGATGCTCCTGGTTACCTTCATGGCAGGTCTGTCCTCTCCATCCTGCAACACAGTCAGCCATCTGCAGAAGACAGAAGATGTGACAGAACCCTGCCGTCATTAAACACAGCTATGTGTGTGTGTGTGTGTGTGTGTGTGTGTGTGTGTGTGTGTGTGTGTGTGTGTGTGTGTGTGTGTGTGTGTGTGTGTGTGTGTGTGTGTGTCCCACCATGGTAGCGGATGGGATTTGGGCTTGATTTACTTCTTTATTACAGCCAGTCACCAGAGGGCGTTAAAGATCTTTCGACTTCACCTTTGTTGATCTCTCATGGTGTCTGTGTGACTAGCTTAACTATTTATTATTTTAACTATTTATTATTTTAATGTTCACAAATGTAAAAAAAGTCATACACAGTTAGAACGTTGCCTGCAGCAATGCGCAAGAAGTCTTTTCTTGTTGAAAATGTACTGACTGCACACTGGTCCTCCACATCACACACATCATCCACCATATGCCATAAAAGGATCATCAAAGGTCATGGTGAAATATTAAAACATGTACTGATTTATAAATATAAAGTAACTGAGATGATGATTTTTCCTCATAAACACACAGAATATGCTTCAATGATATTATGCTTTTATTCTGAAGGAAATAGCAGTAATTCCCTGTGCTTTTGAAGTACTGTAGTGTATTTAGTTGTTTACACAGTGCGGTCAAATAACTGTCACCAGACTTCAGTCTGGGCCTGGCCACATGTCGCCTGTCCTAATACAGAACAAAGACAACACAAATGTTTACATTGTTTTCATAGAACATTTACTTCGTACACGCTCTAAGAGAGACTTTTCATTTTGTATTAAGTATGAACATGATAATAATTATACTCAGCCATAAGTATGAGCAACTAAACTCAGAAAGCAACATATGGATTATTTCAAGTAGTTTGACCTTATCAATATTTTTATTTACAACTCATATAAACCTTATTGGATCTCGTAATTTTAAAGTGAAATATGGAATCAGGGTGGGTGTAGTCTCAGGTATCAAGGCCGCAGACACGTCATAAATTATATTGCCAATAATTTTTCATTGACGGTAATTATAATTTTTGTTTTGAAGAGCAAATCGTTGTATTTCCGCTCGGACTGGCTGAATTCTGCCACCTGATCAGGATGTCCCACAATGCAATGCGGCTCATGTAAACCTTTCCCTCAACACATGGGCAGTGAACCTAGTTCTTACAAATATTTTTCTTCTGTGAATTAAACCTGACAGCAATTTAAGAGCGTATTTATTTTGAAATCACCCCCAAGATGAAAGTTAAAGTCCTCTCGAGGAACCCGGACGATTATGTCCGGGAGACCAAACATGATATTCAGCGTGGTAAGTGTTAACTTTAAACTCGGCTAGGCTAGCCACAGTTAGCCAGTGGGAAAGCTAACGCTAGCTCTGCTCAGTAAAGACACGGTTTAACAGTGGCTGTCAAGAAAAAAAAAACATGTATATTATAAGGTTGTGACTATTATAAAACAATCTAACATGCACATGATCTCAAAATGTCTGTTAGGTCATAAAGACTTAAATGACTGAAAAAGTATAAACAGCTAAACGTGTGAAACTTGCTAACGTGCAATTATCGGAAATGTTATGTTGTTATTATGAAATGAGAAAATGTTTAAAATGTATCTTATTCAGCACGAATCTTATAGTCACACATACAAAATGCATACTCTGCCGTGTCCAGAAATGATTATCGATACATTTACTGGAAAAATTCCATTCAAACGGTTTAACAGTACAAATACAGTTTTTTCCTGTGAGTACATTCAAGTCAACAGTCAAGAATTTTATACCTCAAAGTAAAATCTTTCAAAACTGTTTGTGTAAATAAACTTGGTGTGTACATTATACCATATGTATTAATTCACTTTGTTGGCCCCAGAATGTGTTAGGTATTAGGCCTTGTACAAGTAAGAGGTCCTGCCTGCTCATTAGGTTGTGTTTATTTTTAGTCCCTAGAAACTATGACCCCACACTTCATCCGTTCGAGGTTTGCCGAGAGTACACCCGGGCTCTGAATGCTACTAAGTTGGAGAGGGTGTTCGCCAAGCCTTTCCTGGCGTCCTTGGATGGGCACAGAGACGGAGTGAACTGCATGGCCAAGCACACAAAGAGCCTCTCCACCCTGCTGTCTGGCTCCTGTGATGGGGAGGTATCTATCTGCTGACATTTACATTTAATATTGTATAAGTGATTATATATTTTAATTCTTTAGAAGTGTGACAACTGACAGGATGTTTCATTTGATCCTCAGGTAAAAGTGTGGAATCTGACCAAACGTGAATCTGTCCGTACACTGCAAGCGCACGAAGGTTTTGTCCGGGGAATAGTAGTCCGCCACTGTGGAACGTCCTTCTTCACGGTGACTGCTGCCTTTCGTAACTCCTGAGAAGAGTGTTTCGACACCTCTTTAAGCTAATGTATTATATAGTTTGTGTTCTACGTCTCAACATGATATCCCCAACAGGTCGGTGATGACAAGACAATCAAGCAGTGGAAAATGGAGACACCGGGTTACGGTGAGGAAGAGGAGCCACTAAACACAATTCTGGGCAAGGTATAAGTCATTGTATCTTCTTGGTACTGTAACATCCTGCTCTGTAGGTGGTATCTGTGAAAGTCTTGTGGTGAATAATGTTGCTTGTCCCTTGCAGACAGTCTTCACCGGGCTTGACCATCACCAGAAGAATAATGTATTTGCGACATGCGGCCAGCAGGTGGACATCTGGGACGAAAAGAGGAGCACCCCGATCCGTTCCTTCACCTGGGGTGTTGACAGCTTCAGCTCCATCCGATTCAACCCTGTGGAGGTGAGACTCTTCTATGATAGTTACCACACCAGGGTGAGCCTCATCCTGTCATCGTGAATAATCAACACTACCCTAAACCTTCAGTTCATATTAATTAATAATAACTAATAAACTAATAAAATAACATCCAGCTAAATTGGTCATTGCGTTGCCTCTGGGTTTGTTGGTCTACTCCGGTTTGATGAAGCTGTTGCAGCGTTGTCTTGGTGCTCGCTCTATGTTTCATTAACTTATCGCAATATTTGTGAGGTAAGGTGCATAACTAGTGTTTGGAATTATTATTCTTTTAGCCTCGTATTTCAGATCATAGTCACTGAGATCAAACATTGACCTTCTCCGGATGATGTGCTCTCCATCTTCTGTATGCTTCTGTTGGGATTCATTCATTTTCGACTTCCCAACTTTTCTTAAAATATTCTGTGCACACGGAGCTGCAGCATCATGACGTTTCCTGGTGACTGGCGGGGCGTTTTAACTTTGCTAATTGGGAGCAACAGACACAAGCTTTCTATCAGTGATGACAATGGGATACATCTTTATAGGAACACAGGTGTCAGTTTAAGACCACATCATGTGTCGGACATAGACCTTTTCTTACTTCTTTCTTTCAGGGCAAGTTTATGAAACGAGTTTGGCCCGTTGTTTTTTAAGCTTTCCTAAAAGTGTCTATTACCGGAATTTTTGTAAAGCTGACGCTCTGCTGACAACTTCATATTTCTGGACTGTGCTGACCTCTTTGTTTTTTTCAGACTGAACTTCTTGCAAGCTGCGCCTCTGACAGAAGTATAGTGATGTATGACATGAGAGAATCAGCACCACTTAAAAAGGTAAGAGTCCAAACGCTCTGTTTTTTCTGTACCTTCTCTTTACAAGGATGTGACATGATGTGTATCTGCTGTGTGTGTTCATTGTCTGTCTTAGGTGATCATGACAATGAGGAGCAACACTTTATGCTGGAACCCAATGGAAGCCTTTTACTTCACATGCTCAAATGAAGACTATAAGTGAGTTTCGGGTTCAGTTATTGATTCCCTACGAAGGAAGGGATTACAAATGTTTCCCGTGATTGTATTTCCAAAGGCTCTAAATGAAAGCTGTCTTCAACCTCAAGAGTCAGCTTGTCTAGATCTGGAAAAATGATGGGCCGTAATTCTGTTCAGCACATTTTCTGTCCTGTTCCGAAGCACCTAATGGAGCTAAAGTGCTTATTGTATCACTTTGCCTAACATTTCATTTAAAGTAATCTAATTTGTCTCAGGAGTATAAAGTGCTAATTTGTGTGTCTCCGTCTCACCAGTCTCTACACGTATGACATGAGATACCTGGACCAGCCAGTCACAGTGCACATGGACCACGTGTCTGCGGTGCTCGATGTCGACTATGCCCCCACTGGGAAGGAGTTTGTGTCCGCCAGTTTTGACAAAACCATCCGTATCTTCCCCAAGGACGGCGGGCACAGTAGGTCAGTACAACCGTCATCACTTTTGACAAGAATGACCGTCATTGCTTGTTACCACATCTGTTCCTCTGGACGAGCCTGTACTGCTTCCTGCACGTTTCACAGTGAGAGAAGCACAGGTGGAAACAAACTTAACAAGAACTGAATTCCATTTAGATTCTTCAGGGTCCTGCTATTGTCGCACTGTGCTGGCTTACTGGGAATAGAACCATTGTCACATCGCCTGGTCTATTGTCCAGCGTATAGTGAAACTGTTGCTAGTTGTTAAAGCTAACATGAGGATGCTAGTTGTTTTAACTGACCTCAACAATCATGAAAAAAAAATGTGGTTGTTGTTTGGTTACTGGGTGATGTAACAATATAGGCAGTACTGTGGCCGTGTTTGTCAGGGGCACAGATGTTCCAATAGCTGGAGCCAGGCAGCATCACGCCACGGATAGCTCACAGCTTAGTACGCTGCATTTTGATGCTGTGTGATGTGGGAACAGTTGAAAACATCTGGAACTTTACTATTAACAGAAATATAGTATTTTTCAAATTCCACTGCAGTTACAGCAGGAAAACTACATTTACTACAATCGTTACTGACCAGTTAGTCAGTAACGACAACAGGACGGCCCTGGAATTGTTATTATCATTAAATACACCCGCGCTGTTCATTTTAGTTGATTGATCTACTAGTTAGTCAGTGCAAACTATTCTTACAGTTGATTAATCAGTTCAGAAATGTTTCCAATTGTTGTGTGTTTCCAGTTTGTCTCTCTGTGGTTTGAGACACTTTTGTGTTTTTATACGCAATAAATAAAAATGATCTGACTGTTCGTTGATATTTCAAAGACTGAATGATTCATTGAATAAATAAATGTCAGGTGAATCGATGATGAAATGAAGGACGAGTGACGTACTGTATTTCTTGCCGTGTGATCGCCCCTGTGCTTGGCTAATGCTGGATTGTGTAGATGTATATTTGTTGTTGTCTAACAGCTAATGAATGCACCTGATTGCCACATTTCCTTTTCTTCTTCAATCAGGGAAGTGTACCACACCAAACGCATGCAGCATGTCATCTGCATCAAGTGGTCGCCAGACAACCGATACATTCTGAGCGGATCTGATGAGATGAATATTCGACTGTGGAAAGCTAATGCAGCGGAGAAACTAGGAGTGGTGAGTCCTGCTTTCACTCCCTCTACACAGAGAGACACTCACTGATGAGACCTGGTGAGTTAGTTCTCACACCAGGACGGTGGCATTGCTCAGCTCCTGCATTCACTAAAGGATTTCAGCTGTATACATGCAATGTTATATTGTTATATATTATCATTTCGTGGTTGTTCCTCACCACATCCTTCGTATTACACTAATCAGTTAACGGCTATGGTATCCTCCGCTGTCAGCCTTTGTTTTACGAGTTAGCTGCATTCCTGAACACGGCCGTGGCCCCGCGCCACCTCAGCAGAGGAGCGAGGGCACTGCTGTTGCCAAAAGCCCTGATGGATGCTGACTTAGGGTTGAATTCCTCTCAGTAAGTACAATGTACCAACTGGCAGCATCAATGGCAGGTTGAAGGCCAAAGCCTGATCACTTGTTCAGCTAGACATGAAGGAAAAGATTCATCAGTGAGACCTGATCTTCCTTCAGTCACCTCTACTGATTTGTGATATCTTGGTTAGTGAGAGACGTATTTTTCCGGCGCCGTAGCAAAATGGACGGTCTTACTTTGATGTTCTACTATACTCAACTGTCAAAAAAAGCTCCTTTTTGTAAAATACTATGAATCGATCCAGTGCCCCAAATCCCAGAGACGGCTCGTTCCTAATCTGATTCACTCCTGCTTATTCTCTTAATGCAGCTTCAGGTTGGAGAATTGGCTCGCTTTTGGCACTTGTTTTACTCTCACTGTGTTAGAGAAGATTTATTCGCAAGCTTTGCACTTAAAGAGATCAGACAAGGCCTGCTCCTATCAGCAGTTTAAATCGGCCAATCACTTAAAGCGGGCCACTCTGAACATAATGAAGCATTGACAATCAAGTTGTACCGAAAGGGTCTTTAATTATCAAGAATTACTGAAATGCTGAATCCAGGGTTTGTCTCTGTCTGAAGGCATCACACTGGATCAGCTGCTGCCTGTTACTGGTTTCTGTGAACACATTTTACTCTACTGTTTGAAGTTGTTGTAGAACATGTGCAATTGATTAGGATAACTTCTTTTGAACAGGCTGAGCTGCATCTCCTCTGTACAGAAGCACTGACTCATCACAGCCCAAAACAATACAGACTTTTGAAAAGTTGGAAATGATCCGACCGAGTGACCTAAGACCGATTGATGGATCATTGATTGATCAAAGACCGTAGAACGAGTCAAGATTTCTAGAAAGGGTAACACGTTGTCTACACATGCTGCATCGTGAAAGAAACATCAATCCTCCGTCAGCGTCTCCACTACAGGTCTTCAGACAGGGAACGGTGCTGTGGGCTAAGTTCAACACTTGCTGTTGTTGAATAGTCGTATGAATAACAATGCAGATCAGCTTCTCGTCAACCGGTTCCATGTACCTGTTACAGGAACATCTCCCAGCCGGGTGGAGTGTTTCTATGGTTGTGATTACTTAATGTCTTGATAAATAACTTTCCAATATGGGTTGAAACAAGGGCAAGTGGACTTGGTTGAAGATACAGTTGTGGTCTGAAGTTTACATACACTTGTAAAGAACATGTTGTCATGGCAGTTTGCAGCTTCCAATAACTTCTACAACTCTTATTTGTCTGTGATAGTGATTGGAGCTCATACTTGTTTGTCACAGAAAACACATTTAGCTGAACGGCACCGATTCTGTCAAGAAGAGTGTTCAAAGATTCAACCAGAAGCTTGTGGAGGGCCACCAAGAGAATCTGATGGAGGTTAATATGGCCCAAGCACATGTAATCAAATATTAGCATTGCTGTATGTATATTTCTGACCCAGCAGATTCTGTC
Organism: Macroramphosus scolopax; assembly: GCA_901007825.1. Taxonomy (NCBI): domain Eukaryota; kingdom Metazoa; phylum Chordata; class Actinopteri; order Syngnathiformes; family Centriscidae; genus Macroramphosus; species Macroramphosus scolopax. Next base: position 74,575 of record CAAKHC010019742.1, on the reverse strand, counting down.
ACATTGTCAGATGACCAATAATAAATTCATAAAGGAACCAAACTTCATGATTTGTGTTTGTGACAAAGATTTATGAGCTCCAATCGCTCTATCACAGACAAATAAGAGTTGTAGAAGTTATTGGAAGCTGAAAACTGCCATGACAACATGTTCTTTACAAGTGTGTGTAAACTTCTGACCACAACTGTACTTGAAGACACTTCACCTCTCATCCAAGGGAGGAGGTGACAAGAGGCGAAGTGTCTGTACACAGAAGTCCAGTTGACCTCGGTCCAAACCCTTCGTGGATCACTAGATGACCTGGATGACTGAAACCGTTCACAGACTGCCTGCTGAAGTACTGGATAGATGGATAGATGGATGGACAGACACTAGTTTAATCCAACAGGATCAGCATCTAACAGCTCATCTCCAACAAATTGAATCTGAGACAAATCATTGCTTTTAATTAGAATAAAAGCCTTCTAGGAGGGCAGCCTCAGCCAAGACGAGTCCAAGGAGCTGGTGGTTGTTAGGAGAGGCCTGGAGAGGGAGGGCTGCTGATGAGCTGGTGTCTTCAGTTTTTAACACATTGATTCAGTTTTCAATGAGCCAGTTGGCGAGCTGAAGTTACTGCTTGACATCTTATTATTAACAGTGGGGTCGGTTTAGTGTTAATGGTGGTTGTACTGGTTTAAAAATGATAAGGAATAGATTTTGAATGGGAAGAACAGCAGCTTTATTATGTATTCACATGCTACATGTGACCCATACGACTGATCCTGTTGTGATGATGTCATCCCCGTTAGTCACAACAGAGCCTGTGGTAAACATGAAAATATGCTTAATTAATGGAAAACACCTCTCGTAATAGGAACCTGAGATCTTGTAAATGACGTTACTCAGAGTGGTGGTACTTATTTGTAGCTTCATGTTCTGATCTCCAGCCGAGGACACCGGAAAACAGCAGCATTGTTTGGTCAAGTACCAAAAACAGACACAGGTGTTTACTGAACTGGCTCCCGTTGGGGTCATGAGGAGGGCGGTTGTCTCTCAGGAGCTGTTCTAGCTCTATAAAACCTCTTGGGGAGGAGTTGTGAAACTGTGAGTTTCACAGCATAGAAGAAGAATCCATATGAGCTCCTTAAAGATGAAGCCAAAAGGGTTTATCAAGCGTTAATATTTATTTATCACTTTGGTTTTAATTAGTTATTTGATGCTTTAAAAAGGGGGAGAACAATAATCCTGCCGAAGCCATCTGTGTCATGTGTTTCCCCTGCTGCTGTAACTCTGTAATATAACCATCTTCTCCTCCCCGATGTCTCGTAGCTGACCCCCAGAGAGAAGCAGGCCGCCAACTACAGTCAGAAGCTGAAGGAGAAGTTCAAGCACCACCCGCAGATCAAACGTATCGCTCAGCACCGACACCTACCCAAGTCCCTCTACCACCAGACCAAGGAGCTGAAGATAATGAAAGAGGCTCGTCGTAGAAAGTGTGTATTCATTCTCTTCTTTCCTTTCTGAATATGAGCCAATGTAGGAACAGAAGCACGAAAGACTCCTCTGTGTCCATGTGTAGATGTGATGGGGACTTGGGCTGCAGCCAGGTTAGGTCTGACCTGTGCTGTCACATGTCTAATGGAAAATCCCACAGATGGGACTGTCCCTGTATCACATGGTCTCAATAAGCCTCCCATACTCATTTACAGCTTGTATGGTGGATTGATTGTCCCAGTTTGCCGTGCCGTCAGTGATTCATAGTTCAGACTGCTGTTGTTTGTGCTTCCTGGCCATATGCTCATAAATCAGCAGGCTTATTGTCTATGTTGCATGCAATATTTTCAGGTACATTTTGTGAAGCCAGTCTTGAATATTCTCCCCAGCAGACTGACTTGCTAACTGTTCTTCTTCGCTGTTTTTCAGGGAGAGGAATGTCCGCAAGCACAGCAAGCCAGGATCTATGCCCGTGGTGTCTGAGAAGAAGAAGCATGTTGTAACTGTGGTCAAATAAAAAAGGACCTGGAGAAGAGGAAGAGTTGGGAAGAGGCAGCAGTTGCATATGAGAAAGGGGTCAGATCCCCTAATAGGACATGTTCAGACAGCGCTCACTTCAGAATGAAAAGCAGCTTGGAATTGTGGGAAAAAGTGATTTTACAAGAGCACATGCTGTAAATACATTAATAGCAAATCAAAGAATACGTTTTTGTCTCTAAAGAAACAGTTTTGAGATTTAAGAATATACCCAAAAACTCGTTAATTAGTAATCCTTTGAGAACTTCAGTTAGAGTGATGCAAAGCCAAGCTAACAATCTCAGTGGAAGATATCACAACATATGAAACTGCGATGAGATTCATAGATCATTAACATGCATGGGAAAGCTGTTGCCCACCATGGTTTCATTTAATACAGACCAATGAAAATTAGTTTGAGAGAGTTTCCCTTTAGTCATCGTATCGCACATAACATTTAGGTTCGTATGCTAAGCAGCATTTTTCTCATCACGATTTCCCTTTCTTGAACTTTGTAAGTTTGTTGAAGAAAACATACTGAACTCTGTACATGTATGGCATTGACACTCTATTTGCTGATGTGTATTTATAATAAAGCTGTAAACGAGTGTATGCTCTCCGAGATCCCTCTTTGTTGTTTGGCTTTGAAATAATTAACTTGCAGTCCTAATGAGTCCAAGGCTCTATCCTCTTTATGTGGTCCCTCAAATCCTATCAGCACTGCAGTCTGAGAGGGCGATGTATTCCACAAAGGGTTAGTGTGGGACAAGAGACGAGAAATGGGCAAAGGCACTGACAGAAAGACGAAAGAAGGTACAAGACACAAACCTGTAATGGAAGAAGATGCCACAAGCGTCAGGGTGTCAACAGCTGCTGAAAATGGGTTTTTCTTTGTTTATTCAATGAAAATTCAATAGTAGGGATTAACCGATCAGCAGATGCCAATGTTTGATGATGCCAAATAATTCACCCAATTGACAATTGTGTATGTGTGTGTGTGTGTGTGTGTGTTTCACTGTGTTGTGAACATAATGCTCTTGCTTTGCTGTAAGTGGGAGGAAGTCAAGCTTCTTCCAAGCATTTAATTACATATATTGGTTATGAGAGATAAGGATGCTTTACATTTGAAATGTTATTTTACTCCAATGTAAATAGTACTTTGTCCAAAACCTAATAATATTCAATTTAGTCTAAAAAAAAACCTGACAACGTTCACTGTTTAGAAGTTGGAACCAGTGGATTTACACTTTAAAATGTCTTTTTAAAACTGACATTGAGTAAGAAAGCAGATCAACACAGCTCGCAGGCCTGTTCAACTGAGCCAACTCTTCTTCTCTCATGCAGATGCGTTGCAAACAACAGTGATCGGAAACCATCACACCTGCAGTTCCAGGCATCTTATCGAGTCATATTCTGTATTTATCTTCCCACGTCACACGTCCCCTCCTCGCACGGTGCTCATGATCTGGTTATGAAATATGCATGAAGTCCGGTGCTGCTCCAGCTGCTCTCGGCCCCTCCAGTCCGTGTTTTAGCGGCTGCTATCCGCCTGCTGTCAATGAACATCCAGGCGTCCTCTCGGCTTTATTCCTCTACGTGTTTCCATCGCTCCGCCTCTTCTTCCTTTTTCCCCCCCCTGTATCTCTCTCTCTATCCCCTCTCTCCCTCTCTCTCTCTCATTGCATCCATTTTTGTGCATTTAAGAAATCTCCAAGAATTACCAACCTGGAGGAAAGCAGGCTTCGCAGAGTGACAGAGGAGGGTTAAGGACTCCAAAACAAACGAGGACGGACCTGGCATCTTTTATTCCAACATGCGAGTAAAACCTTTCTAAGGGATGGCAGCGATGGGTTAGACAGGATTTAACATGACTGCAAAATAAAAGGCAAGGGTTGTATTTTTTTAATCTGTATTTACTTCCTTTTTTTTGTACCCATGGATGGATGGAGGCTTGTATTTGGAATACTACATGTAGGTTGAAGCCTACAGCCTGTGCTTCTATTAAGGGCATCCATTTCTAAACCTGAGTGTTAGCTATTGCACTAATGTTCATGTGTAAATTTCAACCTGCAGCAGATTAAATGTTTGCAGGCACCGCTCAGTCGGCTGCAGCGTATTTGATCACCCCATCATGAGCTTTTAATAGATGATGCCTGCAATAATATCTTATTTCTGCAGCACAACATATGTGCATGATACTCCGAACATGCCGTCTGTAGCCACGGTGCGTCCAGCAACATCCCAATTTGAATCTCAACAGCATGAAATGTAAAAAGAACAACAACATGCTGCTGGTTGACCGTCCTTTTCTCGTTTTTTAGCCACTGTGAGTAAAAGATGTCTGCTCCTCAAGGGCCCCGGGGTGGCCCCGGCCCTGCTGCTGCCGCCTCAGCGGCCGGCGCCATGCCGGAGATGCCGGACCTCAGCCACCTCACCGAGGACGAGAGGAAGATCATCCTCGGTGTTATGGACCGACAGAAGAAGGAGGAGGCGAAGGAACAGTCCATGTTAAAGTAAGACAAAGCGGTGTTTCCCGTGGTGACTGTCAGTGCTAGCCGACAAGCCTGTGTGTGTTTGTGGCTTGTTTTTACACTGTATGTTCCTATAACTGTGTGTGTGTAACACACTGGAGGCTCGTGTTGCCTCTTGACATCCAAGCCAGTTTAGATAGGCGACTACCAGGTGAGGTGAATATTTCCCTCGACTACTGCTACCCCCCCTTTTTTTTAAGATAGTAGCCTACTTTTGTTTAATGGGCGAGAGTAGTTTTTACAATGCGACATCCACGCCGAGCTCTTTCCCACTCGTGTGCAGCTGTACTACGATGGGCTGGGTTAGCAGCGACGGGCGCCATTTTCACGTAAAAGCACGCCAAAATGCTTAACCTTTCCCCACGAGCGTCACCGAGATTACACAATGTGACACTGGAAAGATCATTTAAGGTGTCCTTTTGTGGTGCTGGTGCTGTGTGTGACACACACACACACACACACACACACACACACACACACACACACACACACACACACACACACACACACACACACACCCTCCTGTGTACAGATGTCGCTCAGAGCGTTTCAGCACCATGGCGCTGTCCACTGTTCTAGTTTTTAAGGTGGACCGGAGAGTTTCCGCCGTGATTCCTTTAACCTTTACTGTGTGGGCCATAACTCTACTATATGGAGGTTTTATACTCTGTCGTCTTGCCCGGCTATAAAAACACATCCAGCTGATGTATTGTTAATTACAACAAAAAATGGATTATACTGAAGCAGGCTAGCCTAATGAAGAGAGGGCGGGGGCTTAAAATGTTTCCATCCTGTTGATTTTCTAGTAGTATTCCTTGAATGAAAGGATGCACATGCTTGTTCTCATGGAGTAATTTTACTCCTCACAGTTAGCCCTGCGCACTGCTTTTCTCTCTGCTTTTATCTGTATCTATATATTTTATCTATACACTTATTTGGCAAGCTTAGGCATATGGAGCTGTTGCCTCCCAACATGGCCAGTGACTTCAGTGTGTGAGAGGTGTGTGCTGCTATCACCGCAAGCTTTTAGGATGCATTAGGGCAGTTTTTTTCCATCATCAGGTAAATATTTGCACTAAGGCAGCATTCCTAATGGAGAGAAAGACATGCAATCCCCACGTAGTGCTGCATGCGGCATGATAAACATGACTCATGTACTCGAAGACACGGCTACCTCAGCTGCTGCGGTGCGTGCTGTGTGAATCACCCAGGCCTTTTCCGCCTTCCCTATTTATTTTTTTACTGTTTTACTGCCCCCCTATACACCACCCCCCGCCCTGTCCTCGCCAATAGCTGAGTATTTTTCATATTTCCCTTTCTCCGAGGTACAGGGGATTGTCAGTTTTAGTCACTCTTAGTCTGACAGTGATGTCAAAGCTTTGTCATGTCTGAGCATGTGCAGACGAGGTTGTACTTTGCAAGGGACATTACTGACTGACTTGACTGTCTCGCCGTAATGTTAGGTAATGCTGATTGCAGGCCATACCAGACATCAGGAGGTCAAAATTGTGTTGATGCCAGTTAGCTTAAGAATGATCTTTCCAGTATGGTTTGATCTTACTGGCAGATGCATAACCCCTGACAAAGGACGTGGATTTTACACCAAGGACTGGCTGCAGGGCACCTCATGACCCCGTTATGACCTAATAGTAAACTTCTCATTCATATTTCATGCAACAAGGTTAGTTAGTTATAGGAAGCTTTGTCTATATGGACAATGTGAGTCATGATGAGTCATCAAAACAGTAAACCTCTGCTGTCTTTACTCGTGAATCATACCAGCATACCATATCCTAAAGCAGCATTCAGATGCTCAGCCCTGGCATAGATACAACTGCAGCGGATTAACTTGTCTTTGAATGCTTTGTCGCATTTCCACCAGTGTCGGAAACAAACAGTCACACAGCAATACATTCAGCCCTATAGCTTGTGCAGTGCATCGGCGCTGTTGCAATCACGGTCCAATCCCACAGCAGCTTGGATGGCATTTTAGGAAAGTGTCAGTTGGAACATCGAAGTGTGTAATCTAACAGAGGGAATCCTGGGAGGATGGAGGGATGGAGGAGAGAGAGAGAGAGAGAGAAGCCTCCACCTGCGGGGCTTGCCAACTTGCTGTCATCTCACTGGAGGTGCTACAGAGAGCGTGGATGGAAATCCAGCACTGCTGACTTGCATGTAATTAGCTACTCTCTCTTAGTCTGCTCATGCTTAGCAGGCCTGCGTATGTGTATCTGCATGTGCTGGTCGATGATCAGCACACCTAAAAACATTAACGTTGTTCATTCTTAGAACCATTACCTAAAATGCATCACAGCTGCAGCCAGTATATTTACAGTAGTTAAGATACTCACTGTTAACGTCGTACTCGCAGAAAAGTGAACGGACATCACCACAATTAATCATCGCTCCAGGTGTAATCGTTCTGTTAAATGTGCCGGAGCTATCGGCTAGCTTTGCTTTCCATGCATCAGTGAGTCTCTGAGCAGTACAGTAATGATGGGTATGGGACCCCCATCCCCCACCCACACAACCATTGTGTATCATTGGAGCAAGCATCAGCTGCCTGCAATGGGGTGACCCACAGAACGCCTGGGGCTCCACTTCTCCTTTCTTCCTGCTCCTTTTGGTCCTAAAGGGCTGCTTCCTGTTTCTGCTTGGTGGCTAGGAGTGGAGATGGGGGAAGGGGAGGGGTCACTCCTTCTATTTCTCCAGCTCTGTACAGTGTCACATGCACAATGAAGGCATGCGCTTATATTAGAGCATATGAATGCACATCCACACACATTCCTACCCAGCACACGTTGATGGATTCAACCATAACCTTACGTTATAGATTACTAAAGCATTAAGTAATGAATGCAGATATCACTGTGCCCTGGTAAATATCCCAGTGCGGCCTCCTCCTCCTGACAGTGTTCAACTCATGGATTGGAGGGACTGTGTCATTTGCTTAGGGACTTCCTTTGACAGCGCTAATTATACTGGCTGCCTTGTAGGAGGGACTCCCACTGAGATGCAGCTATTCCAGGGCTCTGAGCTGCTCTTGGGCACCCCCATTTTTTTTTGCGTGAGACACAAACACAAAATCTAGTTTTCAGCTGCTGAGAACCACATTCAGATCTTTAGGATGGTTGATCTCGCCATTGGCCATTAACCATTGGACCATGCCAGGACCGCCAATTAAGATCATTTTCGACTTTGAGATAATTACTCTAATGACGTTTTTGGGGAAATTCATAGAAAGATATCCTGACATTTAGTCCCTCGAGCTACAAAGCTTTTGAAGATCCAGATGACATCAACAGGGTTGTGTTTGAGAAGCTCCTAGATCATCCAGGTCATGGTATATTTAAGTGCTATACAAAGGCAGCTAGACATACTTGAAACTCTTGAAGATGTTTCACCACGCGTCTGAAAGGCTTCAGTTACGAGGAAGCACTTAAATATCACCAGAGTAATTTTCTTTTTGTTTGATAATTCATTTTAAAACAACAGAAGACATGATAGAACTATGTCCCGTTGAGTTTCAGCCATATTACTGGGTCCAATTTTCCAATGTGGTAATGTTCCTATGTACAGTGTAAGTATTTACAGTACTGTCAGTGCTCACCTTCTGACACTATACTGTACAACAGGAGACAACAGTGATGACAGTGACATTACACAAGATATTCTTTAATCTGGATGAAGGAACATTTGTGAAATGCAATTGTACGTGGCTATTAAAAAGGTTAAGGGCTGAGAACTAGTTCACTTAGCTTCCTTTGACCTAGGAATCTTGTGTATCATGTTCCCGGCCGGCGTGTTGTGGCAGGCGGTGCAGAGGGTAGTATATGTGTTTTCACCAGGAAGAGCTTTGACCTACAATTAACTTTGAGTGATTACATCCCATGTTTCTGTTACCTCCCTCCCACCTTCCTCCACCACACATGCACACGTACTCACCTCTTCTTACCTTCCCGGTCATTCATCTGATAGTGCTAGAGAGCCAAGTGTACCAGCTGGGGTCAGCGCTACAGAGCCCCCTCGGGGCTACAGGATCTCAGAGGAGCAGTGGCAGAGTGGTGCTCGTTCACAAACACAAACATACACATACTGTATGTTACAGAGGCTTAAGTATCTGATATTCCCAACCTACCATCCTACTTTTGAAATATACGTCACTATTTTGTAGCACTGAGCAGAGAAGTGTCAGATTATGTGGGTGACCACGCAGGGAACACTTGCACATTAAGACTGTTGGTTGTGCAAACAAGAGCTGGAGACGGGGCAACACGTCTGTCCACACTGCAGCTGAGAAAAGACAGGAGAACTAAGATCTTTACCAAAACTGAACACAATACTAGGAATTGACTCTCACGGATCTAAACAAAAACTGGGAATGTCACAGCATGTGAGAAAAACAGAGTTACCACGCAAAAAATAGAGCTGCATCAAAGTCTAAATTGTGACTGCATCATGTAGGATGTTATACATAGTGTTTTGTAGCATTTACAGTGTGTTGCAGGCAGCTTCCTACATTGTTAACTGTTTTCAATCTGCTTAAGCAATTTATTTACTATGTTCTTGCCAATAAAGTTTTTTTGAATTTGAAAAAAAGAAAGAACACACAGAGAGACTAACAGTTGTGAAATGAGGGGGATAATATACAGTACATGCATACACACTTGCTCTTTCCCCGTCTTTCTATGCCATTCTCTTCTTCCTGTAACTCATTCACCCATGCTCACTCGCCTTCCCATGCAAAGAGCAGATTCTGTCATCTCCCATCCCCCACCACTTTCCTCAAGGGAGAGAGAGAGAGAGAGAGAGAGAGAGAGAGAGAGAGAGAGAGAGAGAGAGAGAGAGAGAGAGAGAGAAGAGAGAGAGAGAGAGAGAGAGAGAGAGAGAGAGAGAGAGAGAGAGAGAGAGAGAGAGAGAGAGAGAGAGAGAGAAGTGAAAGAGATGATGCTGCCTTGACTCTGTAAAGCAGAACACACGCCAAATGAATACATCATCATGCTAATTAAAGTAACACTGTTTTGGTTATGGAAGGTTGGCACGTTGTCAAGCAGTTTGGCTCTGCTGGATGGGAAATCTCGTTCGGACACAACTGCCATCATGATGATGTATAATATGTTAACTAGTGGGTCATAAGTGGGGCTTTGGTGACAGGGAGGCTTCACTACCCCAGTTTGAGCTCCTTTGCTTCTTCTTTTGATTTTACATTTCACCCATTAACCTATTGGACCTGTACCCAGCCCTATACTTGCATTTGCTCTCCTTCTTTGTATATTATTATTTTATCCTATATATCTCCCTAACTGAGTGGAAAGGGTTCTGGTCAACCTTAACCCCACCAAAAAATATATGGCTATGAATTTTTGAGAATAATTTCTCAAAAATGCTAAATGCTGCTAAATGCTTCACTACTTCAGAACTAGTCGCTTGATTTATCAGTGTGCCATTTGGTGATAGTCAGGTAGGAAACAGTGGAAATATTTATGCAGAAAACAGCTGCTTGCTCCTGCTAAACCCACGTTTTGTGTGGGAAAGAGACGGAAGCAAACATTTAGTTGTTGGCTGCAAAACCAAAACAAGATGCTAAAATGCGAAGAGAAACTGGTGAGTCAGGTTGGTATCTTTTGTTGGTTGGTCACTAAGTGACACATCTTACATTGATTTGTGCATCTTTAAAAGACCTGGATTCAGCAGGACACTGTAGCTTCAGGCAAATGTTGGCCATCAAAAGTACAGTTGTTAACAAGTATTAATACATATTGTGCTGCTGAAATGAGTATTTACAGCAGCAGGATAGTTTATGTGCCATTGACTCAAAGTAAATGACCTACATTAATGAAAATTGAGAGAATTGTCACCCAATGCAATGCTTGTGCTTTTAATAGTTTATGGATGGAGTTTTGTGGCCCAGAGGAGAAAAACAGGCAATATTTGTTTATGTGATAAAATAGAATGCTTCTTTATTTAATATCATCTATGTAAGGATTATGTTTAACGTTAATTTGAGATCCTTGCAAGGTTCTGACTTTGAGGAGGGGATACATAGAGTGGAAAGGATATAAGAGGGAAAGGCAAACGGAAAGTTTCAGCCGGGTTAGGGTAGGAGAGAGGAGAGGAAATGAGAGGAAAAGAGAGGACAGGAAAGGAGAAGAGAACATCAGAGCGAAAATGAGAGGAGAGACATTGACGTCTGAGATGCTATCAGGTCTGGTTGCTGATATGACAGCCTCAGTCCCCATTGACAGAGCAATCAGCCTGCCATCTCCCATAGCCTGCGATTCTCCTGCGTAGCACAGCACAGGGCTCTTTTGTCTCTCCGGCTTTGTTCTAAATAACATCTGCATTTGTCAGCATAGGTTTTATTCTCTTCTTGGCTCTTATCCCTCAAGCAAAGTTTGAAGGGATTTTCCAGCCCCTGGCAGTGCATTTTGAAATGCCCTTGGCAAAACATGACAGTAGAAAAATGTTTCACGACAAAAGATAGGTCGCTGTAACTAGGACATAATGGATGGATAGTTATAGTACTGTTTAATACAGTTTGCATTGGAGCGCATGATGATCGCTTCGAGAGTTTGTGGACAATAATTAGTGAAGAAAGACTCAAGCGCCTGTTGTTAGATGTATGTATAGAACAAGCTAGTGCTTCATATCCCACAATCGAAACTAATTAGGGGCAACAAAACCCTCAAAACTTGGGGTTTTCCCCACCATTGTAAGACACAGGTACATGCTAACTTCCTTAGCATGAGCCAGAGGGTGAAACAAAAATTGTATGAGTTGATATACACTGTATATACTGCACTGCGTCTGAAATTCATTTCCTCCGTAGAGTGTCTCCCGCGTGCTCATGTATAGTTCCATTTCCCCCTCCGGGTGAGGAGCTAGTTAACTCCGTGAGCGTAGGCGTAGCCCTTTGGTACGGCCACGGCTCCTCTCGCTACAGTTACTCACACTCTTACTAACATGTATTAGGACACATGATGGGTCTGGGGCTAGCTGGTTAGCACCTATACAAATGATCCCTTCAAGCAGTTTAGACAGATATCTGTTACATGTAAAAAGGTTGTCTTTATTGTAAGTGTAAATGGAAGTGTGTGATGCGATATATATCACTTGGAATAGATGCTAACAAGAGTCTACTGCCATGCTAGCAGCATTGTGGCTGGAAGCTCTTTGAGCTAAATGCTAACACGCGCACCATGGCAGTGCTAACTTGTTGATGTTTAGCAGCATGATGTAATACATGTACTACTTGTACTATGTAACTTGGAATAACTGGGCAAGAAACCTGAGTGACCTTTTATGGAATAAGAAAATATCTCGAAATTCTCAAATAATGCTCGGAATGTTTGAGACTTATTGTATTTCTTTGCCCTTGTAAAGGGCATGGAGATGCCTTGTTGTCTGAACAGAACTCCATAGATAAACTTCCCTTGTATTTAACAAGCTTTGTATGGTATTTCAAGAGGATGTTAAGTTAAAAAATGTCCTACATGTAAGTAATCCGAATCAAATTTAACAGCACATCTTTCTTTTGATTTATAGGTTAATATGGTCCAAATTAATATGAAATTTGGGTACTTTATGTGAATTCAACATGTGGTGCAGAGATCCCCCTCACTCCCAGATGCTTGGCTGTGTGTGTTAGCTGGTATATTTACTAGCGGTAGTTTACACAGGGTGCTTTAATCTCCTCTTCCCTGGGTGTATTTGTGTGTCTCTCTGTGTTCTGTTCATTCAAGACTCAGCTGGTCGGAGCAGGTGCAAGCTGGTGACTCAAACACATGCACGCTGCTGTCTAATATGCCTTTGTGTGGCCGAAAACTCAAACCATCAGTGCTTTCTATAAACAAACGCAACCGCCTTGTATTCGCCGTAACACACGCACTCAGGCTTGCTACACTGTCTTTGAAACACACTGACATTAGCTCTGTGGAGGCCTCACAACCAGACAGTTGAATTTATTATATAATAATTGGTCTAGTGATTCTGTTTGAAAACTTTTCTTTCGCTTATGCAATCACTGCTCTGATCATAGGGAGGTTGTGAGGAAATGTACATTCATCTTATATTTATCTGCTCATTTGAATGCTTTTTAACATTCTCTTTGCTGTCTGTTGTTTGCTATCCACAACGTTTGTGTTCCACCTCCCAGTGTTTTGTTTGGTTGCTGTTCTTAGTCGTCCTGTCTGGATCAGAGGGTTGGATGTTTAGTAGCATTACAGTGTTTTACAGTAGCTGCAGATAGATTACAGAAGCTGCTGACTGACATAAATAAGGGGAGGATAAAGAGCAGCCATTATCATGACGTCACTAATGCAGCCCTGCCCCTTATATAAGCCATGTCTTTGAACACTACACACAGGCACAACCATGTAACCAAGACATACTTGACATCATATCGAGAGGGTAAACCACTGCTCACCCTGCCCAGGGCGGATAGTGGCTTTGTTTGAGATTGAAATGTATCATCAGTGTCTGTATGTGTGCATGCTTTGGTGTATTTACAGTTGCCCCACCTGCTTAGTCTAGCGTGTACTAGCTACCATAAAAACAGTGAGGAGGCCTGTTTTTCATCCCCATCATCTGGCACTCATTAGGAGAGAGACAGAGAGAGAGAACTGATGCTGTGATCCCAGGATCCGGCCCCTTGACCGAAGTCTGATGGAGGATCTCCCACTAATCCCTTAATATCACTCGTCCCACTGAGATACTGCCATCAGCGCCATGGCGACGCTGTGATGGCCTGGTTGTGTGGAAGTGGAACGAGGTGGGGGTGGAGGGTGTTTGTTGAACAGAACCATAGAAATGCATAAATACAATCATTTGAAGTAAGTCCTGAGGCAGCAAATACAGGCTTCGACATCCACCAGGAATCAGGCAGGTGGAAGTGTGTGTGTGTGTGTGTGTGTGTGTGTGTGTGTTGTTACTGTAGACGACGAGCGGAAGCTGGTTTCCTTATCCTCGAGTGGGCGGCTGCTTGGACGGCTGGCTGGCTGGCTGGTTGGCTCTAAATCTGTGCGGATAGGCAGCTAATGCAAGGGAATCCTTTGATTTGGGGTTTTACTGCAGCCAAAGTCACACAGATGTTGTGAGTCATCAGGTTGTAGTTCATTTCAGCTGTACGGTAATATTGTGGCCACATCTGTTAATTTGGATGAACATGCCAATCTTTATGTTGTATGAAGCCTATATAGAATCTGAACTTCATGATGTCATGGATACCTCACCTGGTGTTTGTAACACCATATGGCCTCTACAGCATCATGTCAGCAGAGGATGGGTGTGACATGTGAGCAGTCTTGTTATATCAGATTGTCCCTTCGCCTGTCTGCTTGTGTACACTGTTTGCAGTTTAGTTAAGCAAGTTAATGGTCACGTGCTGTAGAGATGAATTGGGACAGGAAAGAGTGGAGCAGGCCGGACCAACAATGGGCAAGGTATCTATTACCTCTCTATTGTTAGCCATGGACAGGCTATTATTATAGCCCTGAGTCAGACACACACAGATGACAGCAGTTTCAGTACAGCCCACCTGCTGCTGCCGGCCAGGAACAACTACATCATGGAGAGTTTTGTATGTGTGTGAGGACGGGTTTGCTGTGATGCGATGATGAGAGTAAAGGGCAAGGGTTAGATAGTGACAGGTGTTTGAGATCTTTATCATCACTTCTATTGCAACATTTTCGTGAGCTGATGCTCTCTTGTGTGATTTAACAGTTCCCGAATAGTCCCAAGCACAAAGGGCAAAACTAGGCTTTTGCTGACTATGAGACTGGAAATAATATGGCAGAAGCGAGACTGGACACAATTGGTGCTTGAGGAGGGATGTGATGCTTCAACCTGAATAGTAGAGGGTTAGACGAGGACATGGAGCTGGAGTCAGCAGCCTCTGTCTGGCTGTTGGATCTCGGGATTGGGCTAACGCAGAGGGCGGTGACCCAGTCGTGGTGATGGGGTAAGGTCTGAGGCTGGATTTCTGGAGTATTCCCAGCGGTACTATTCAGCCATCAAAGGCGGGAGGTGTGACGTTAGAAGGGGACAACGTCAGCTGTCAAGAAAGTGCTGATCTCAGCCGGAATGAAATGTATCTGTCAGGATGAATAAAGTAGGCTGACAGAGGAGGCAACAAGGCAGTCGCATACAAAGGAAGACAGGTTCATACGACCAACATTATCGGAGCAATCAGGCACAAATGGCACAAATGTTGCTGATATAGGTGATATATTTCATCTGTACAATAAATTGGTATTAAAAATTAATATTGTACATGTTTCCTGTAATCCTTGCATGGAAATACACTTGTCAATGAGTGGGCTGCCTGGTGATTAGCTGAGTCTTTGCCACTTGGAAATCTCCCAGGATGGGAGATATGAAGCAGCTCAATTGAATCCTGGCAGGTAATCTAAGGAAACAGATGGATTTTAGTTATATTGGGCAGCAGATTAGCCTCTTCCCCATTGCTCAGAAAATCTGCTGCCAACTCTTGCTTGACAATCTGAATATTAGTCCATGGTCAGGAGGTTTGGCTTGTGCCCTGTTAGATTGCATATTCTGATGTGTATGCCTTGCGGATTCAATCCTATCTGCACTTTCTAAGACCCAGCTGTGGTAGCTGGCCAGCCCCTCAACACCGAGGCGCTTGCCCTCTTACCATCCCTCCTACCCTGCCTATCACACCGTGCCAGCGCCCTGTGCCAGAGGAAGTTATCAGCACTCTATCCCCTGCCCCTAATCCTCTCTGAGGTGGAGAGAAAGTGTTAAGAAGCACTTCTCTTGGCATTTATTGGAGAGGTAGAATGAACAGGTGTCTCAGGACCTAATCATCTGTCTTTAAACGAGCTGCTATTTTTAGTGCGCTCTCTCCTTTTCTTGGAGATTTGCAGAACTGTAGAGGTGGTACAATAGGGGATTTCTGTTTCATATATCCTGCAGGAATAATGCTGACATAGTCATGTTGACTTTCCTTATGTGGCTGGCAGGAGTACAGTAACGCACCCTGTAGCGTTTATTTTGTGGGGCGTTATAATGTCGTTGCTAGATTTTACTGTAATTTATGTTTCTCTTTCTACTCTGGTTTATGTTTCAAACAAGGGGACGTTGATTAATGTTTATTAATGCTGTAATAAGCTAAAACATAATTAACATTTAACTACTGTGCAGTAATGGTTCACGTTATCTAAGGTATTCATTTATACAGTATTTAACAGCTCTTAATGATCCTATTTAAAGTCAAACAGTTAGAAGCATGACTAACACTAAGACACCTGACAGAGCTGTTTACAAATGTCTGTTGTTAACTTTTATAAAGAGTTTGCATGTTAATTAGCATTTACAACATGCACAAGAACTTGAGGTTAAGCTATAAATGAAGTAACATCTACATCATGACAAACCTGTACATGAAGACCATGGAAATAGATAAATTCATACCATAGTTATCATGAGCACCAATAGTAGAAGACTGCTATTTAATGCTTAAGGGTGGATGCGGATCTGCTCCTCTCATTTTTGAAAATCCTCCTTCTAGTCTCCACCCCAGTTTCAGTTTGATTTAGTGCTCTACTTTCACCCAAAACTTCCTAAACTGTGTCCTCCAGCTCCCAAAATCCCGATGAGAGAAGAGTGGATAAACTGTCGGACTGTGAAATAATTAAATGCTAATATGTTCAAGTCAGCTTTCAGTTTTTAAAGCGTTTCCTTGTCAAGTATCTGAAAGAGATGACTATATTTCTTTCCCCTAGTTTCTGCCTTCCAGGCAGCGTAATAATCTGCAGGATGTTGGAGCTGATGAAAACACCCTCACCCCTTTTCTATGTTTATTAGGTAGAAATCATTTAATCATTGCTGCGCTTTACATTTACAATTTAATGACAAACAAGCCAGAATCAGCCAAAGATAAGGTAGTAAAGCACAATACTATTTGTAATTGAGACAAAATAGTCAAGTTTCCATCAAGAAAGTTGTTGGTTTTAAGTATTCACTGCAACAATGATGCTACCTTTCACATAGCTTTTCATTTTTCTTGATGTAGCCATTATTAGATATTCCACCATTGTGTTTTATATGTTTAAGTATGCATTATTTATTTATTTGTTTATAATGCATTACTTTTTAAGTCATTTGGTGTAGAAACTCTGGCATCCCTACATCTTTTTATACACACTAGTTTCCTCTCCCACAGTCTGAACTGTATCGTCATGTGTTGTATGATGCGCTTGTATAAAATGATCAGTGTATCACCATTACATCCAATATTAGACCGTTACACAGCAGTGCCACAGCCTGCAGTGAGAGTTTTCCCTTAGGTCACTTGCCTCGGAATGACTTCAGACAGACATTAACCTCATCTCCTGGCAGTACTAACTGGCTGGGATGGTGTTAATGATGTATGTAGTTGGTATTTACCCACTGAGCCAGATTACTCCCTTATGATCCAATTATCACTCTGTAGGCTGTGGCGGACTCCGAGGGCCTGCAGGGTCACTGCATCGCCATGAGATCCTCTATCACAGATTTCCCTCTCCAGTGTTGATGCCAGCTCACTATCTGTTTTAAACTGTCAAGCAATGGGGGGTGCCAATACTATGAAATCATTCAGGGAGGCCTTTGTGGCTCTTCTCGGCTGAGTTGTTTTACTTGCTCTCTGCAAGAAGGTCGTGATCGCAAAGCATTGAAAAAAATATATTTTTGACCCCTGATTTTGTCTGTATTCTGTATATACACCATGAGCAAAGGAATACACAGACACTTATTGATAAACAATAGAGACGAGTTCAAGCTGTGTTCCTATTGGAGGAAGACGGGAGCCATGTTGGGACTTGTTTTTTGCTGCATTTGTTAATCTGTGACTCTTTCCTGGAGACAAGCACTGCTATATCTGACCATATCCAACTGTTCCCCCAACATCTGGCTGAACTTTGAAAAGGAAACATCTTGAGCAATAGTTTTACACAGGTGAGGTGGTGTAATTGGAAAGTGATTCTTCTTTTGGTTGCATGTGTAGAAGCTCAGCAATGTAGCAGAGAATACTGGATACGGGTCTCCTGTTGGCTTCTAACATAGTCTAATACAAGTTTATTGTTGTGAAGATAGCAAACTGATGGACATGCTTTATCGTGACATTTATTAGATGCAGATACGACAGGCTGCACAAACAAGGAATCTCTTGTCATCCAGAGCTTTGTCATTTTCTGGCGCTGGCACTTAAAAATGTGTTTATGGTATCAATTTAAAAGACCACGCTGGCGATTAAATGTGTCTCTTTTTGTCGGAAAAATTGTAAAAAAAGAAAGGCATTGTCATTGCAAGACACCTCCTTAGTTTAGTAAATACACATCAGTGGGTGACACAATCACACCAGTTGACAAACACATGAACTTTGGATTGTCGGTGTTACACAGGTGTTAATCTGAGCTTTTTGCTGGAAGCTGAACAAACGAACCATAAATGAGCCATAAATGTTGGCTTGACGGATCCACCTCTTTCTATCAGTCAGTTTTTACAGAAGCTTTTATGATTAGTGAGTTCACTTGACAATCTGTGCGTTAATATCTCGTCAATGAATGATCGTGTCCTCTGTGCCAGGTCTTTAGTAGCAGGGCTTCTGTTTCTGCCGCCCATCAGAACTTGTTACATTAGCAGTTTCCGGACCTGCTGTTGTGCAAGTGACATGTTGCCAACCTTGTTCTGGGTGTGGGAGTAATTCATGATTCAGGGCTTGTTGAATTGCTGTCACATGAATGTATTTCTCTTAACACAAATCTAGACCGGGTGGTTTATGGGTGAAAGGGAGAAGCAGAGAGTTTAGAGGGAAGAATTAGTCTTATATACTCTTTTCTCTCTCTTCCTAATAGCAGAGATATCTTTAGAGGGCTTGGATTAATGAAATCTCCAGGATCTTATTAACATATTCTGGTCCTCAGCCCGCGGTGTCATTTTCCTACTGTCTGCTGAAAAGGTGTTGCATCAACCGAGCTCTCTTCAGGATCTCACTCCCATTTGAATTAGATAAAATCCACAAGGTTTTCTGACTTGTTTATATTTACCTCACTGAGGAATCGACTGAGGCACACTCCAATTTAATCGTTGGAATTCTTGAGTTCTATTAATTATGATTTGGTATATATTAACAATAACCAGAGCTGAAGCTCAACATTTCGGCGGCCTTCAAGTCT
Source organism: Macroramphosus scolopax (assembly GCA_901007825.1). Classification (NCBI taxonomy): domain Eukaryota; kingdom Metazoa; phylum Chordata; class Actinopteri; order Syngnathiformes; family Centriscidae; genus Macroramphosus; species Macroramphosus scolopax. The sequence goes on along the minus strand of CAAKHC010019742.1, from coordinate 55,878 downwards.
TAGTCAAGAGATCCAAAGTCACTTCCTTTAATTGATTAAACTTTTGGTTTTCGATGTTCAGCATCCTACATAGAATTTAACCCATTCATGTTAACATTTCATAACCGTAAGAAATCAGAAATACTCACATTTGATTTGGTGTTACCAGGAAATTCTCTGTCGATTGACTGTTTCATTAATGAGCACATTTCCTCAGCTCTAGTTTGTAGATACGACCACACCCTGCTCCCTCACCCTGCCAGGATCCAGGGCGCTGCCTGCTGAAGCTTCTTAAACATTCAGAAATAACAATTGTGCTTAATTTCCTTTGCTCTTTCCTTTTATATGAAGTCAAAAAACACCGACATTGACTCAAAATGGTGTGAAATAATGTTTGAAGCAAAAAATAATCTAGTTCTTAGAGGTTTATGCAGCACATCTGTCCACTAGAGAGCAGTGTAGCATCAGTCATTGTCAGACCTGACTGCTCTGCAACATGAAACCATCGAGGCAGAGTAGTCTAAATACAGCACAAAAGAACAACTGAGACCAAAAATAGCAGGTGCATGTTGCTATTTAAGGCTTTTAACTTCCACTCTGACACAAACAGGGAGGATCGTACAATGAGGCAGGTGGATGCTCTTTAAAAGTGTTTTTCCAAAGTGTTCTGTGTGTTGGGTGATCACGGGCAGCAGAGTGAAGGTTAAAGAGCTGCTAGACGGAGAGTGTACCTGCTCAGCAGCCAGGACACTGAATACGTCACTTGTGACATTTTACACTCACTCATTTTACTGCCCTGTGTCAAATAATACACTGAGCGCACACACACACACACACGCAAATGTATGAGTACAGTACACACATGGACGTAGGCACACCGGAGCAGGGACAGACAGACACTCACACACACACACACACACACTTCGTCCGGCAGCCGTCCAGGCAGGCAGCAGGCTCGATCAGATAAATATGAGGCTTGTAATGCGACCACAGAGACAGGGCTGATGGGATCAATAAAGAGCGGCGCTGCAGGTCATCAGGAGAACACAGCAAGAGGATAAATATGGACTGGCTCATCGGAAAACAAACCAGCGAGACTGATGGGTACAAAGGACTATATCGTCTATCGTGTGTTCTCTCACTGATCTGACAGGGAGATGTTTTGCTCTGGCGGGGCTCTACCTTCTGCTGAAATAGACTGTTGGCAGGCTTCATTGCTGTGTTCTGATGCTGTGCATGAAGATAGTTTTAGCTTTTGTATTTATTTGTGACCTCTGGCATCCTCTTATTGTGCATACTGAGATAGGTTTGAGGTACATGAGTGCTTCATATTTGATGTATAAGATGTTCAGTCCATTGAATGGGTGTTGGATGCTGCTCTAAATTAAAGCGCTCTGAGCTATTTTTAGTAGCGAGTTTAAGTCCCACATATTCTGAATGCTGTTTGCAAGGTTGTTAATTTCCAGCTACAGTAATGATCAGAATTGAAGCAACAGAGGGCGAGGTATTCTGGATTTGTATCCCTAATATGAATTAAGATCCAAAAGCTTTTCATCCCAGATCGCCTCTATTGCAATGATGGGCATCTATTCAAGACCATCCCTGTCTGGTAGATTCCCTCCATCTTTGAAGCTCACATTGGTTAAGTCTTCAAGCTCAAACTGAGATTACCCTGATGACATATGGCTTCATCTTAGTTATATTCTCAGCCTTGATAAAGCTTCCCTGAAGTTATTCCAACTGCTTTCACAAAGTGAGTATTACTAGACAGACATATTGAACGATTGATAGAATTCCCCTTTAAATACCCTCATATCCAAATTACAAAACTGCTTTTAACTCCAACTCCAGTCGTTTGGGGTGTCAGCCTGATGTGTTGTTTAACTTAAACATGTGTCGCTAATTAGGCGAAGTTCGCGACCTCTTCTGATGCAGGTCAGTGTGCAATCGAAGGCAGCGCTCAGATACTGCTCAGCAGGACTATTCTGCAGTCCAGATGTGCGGCTACATTTCTCAGAACTACCTGGCTCATGGTGGTGGGTGCCACCTTTCATTTAGGGTGTCGACCTTTTAGACCGGCTCCTAAAACGTAATGATTGTCCATGCTCATATTTATAAGAAAGGATGCTCCTCATATGAAGGATTCATTTTTATAGATAGGTTGGTCCATACATAATCTTTTGTCATTTTTGAATGTTCATTTTTTTTTATTTATCCTTAATCCAATCACCATTATTATTATTATTGCATCATCATCATCATCAAACACCAGATCATCAGCTATAATATCAACGATATTATTCATATTATAGTTGAAGTATTTTTTATGTCATGCACATTTTTAGTACTATGAGTTGTCAGTGCTTTGTGTCTTCTGTTTTCTCATCCCTTTGTGTTCTGTATGCACTGAGCTGTGCAATTTTTTTTTTTATATCTTTATGTTTTAGGATCAAAGAAGAACCAAAGCCTCAGTCGGCACAGTAAGTAAACTATATTACCCAGAGTGCTCTAGGCTTTGACAATTCTTCCTGGCAGTTGGTGCTGTGTGCTTCATGTGTCTTTCTCCTCTTTGTCTGGGAGGAAAATGAAAGAAATGTCACGAATGTCATGGAAAGCTACTGCAGCAGTAGTTGCATAGTAGTGCAACTATTGCACTTTTTTATTTTATAATCTTAAAAGTTCTGAGTAAATAGCATCCACCAGATTGTTGAGTTCTGTGTTGGACAATAAACAGCCTACTTCCATGACATCGATGACAAAGGCTTTTCCTTTCGACCGGCTTTGTTCTAGCCAGGCTACGACCCTCTCCCTGTGTCCCTGGTCTCTAACTGGCTGTTCATTCTCATCCAGTGTGTCATCTGCACTCTGATTGGCTTGTGCAGCCTCGTAATTCAATCACAAGTGTGATCTCGACTGTACTGTAGATGCATTTTGATTAGATATACCTGTAAGGTAAACTGGTTTGACAACCTGACCCCTGCTGCACCACTAAGCTGGAATAAATGACTTCTTTTACCCTCAGCTAAGCATTTGATGCAGCTCTCATTTCCATTGGCTGTAGAGCTTTCCTGCTTCGTCTTTCTTCTCCTCTACTGTAACTGTCTCTATATTCGCTCTATCTTTCTTATTATTCCATCTTTCAATCTCTCTCTCTCTGTATTTCCGACACTGTATCTGGTTGTCAATGTTCCACTAATCGCCGCTCTACCCGTGTCCTGGCCTTTTCCTCTCTCTGCTCTGGTTGTAGTGAATGTCCCTGCTATTGTTCACTTCTTAGAAATCTGACCTGCTTCTTAAAATCCCTTTTCAGGACAGATTGTTTTCTCCCATTATGACTCATTGTGATGTTCCAGTCACACTTTGCTTGTTTGAACAGGTGGTTTCCCTTTAGTGGGATCACTGAGCTGGTAAATAACGTTCTTCAGCCCCAGCAAAAGTCCCAAAATGACAAGGAGCCAGAGGCAGACGCGTAAGTAATAGATCAGACCCCTTTCGATCTCCTCCCAGCAGGCACAAACATACAGTGGTGACCGCAGCAGCTGGACGCACACTATGTCTGACCTTAGTGGACCTTGGTGTGTGTGTTACAAAAATGTTCTGTGTTTGCTGAGGCGTGTAGCAGGGTGGCGGTGATGCTGCATTTATAAATATATCATTGTCCCACTAGGGCTATATTTGTAATTCAATGACAACATGACATAAATAGTTTATTAAAAGTTGTTATATGTTAAGAAACACTTCTTATGCTGAAAGCTACAATAATAAACTGGTCTGTGGCATTATGTTTGGCTTTATTTCTAGTGTAAGTAAAAAATGAAATCCACATTTAACACCCAGACCATCTAACAACTACTGAAACTAATGTCAGGAGAAACATAGGTGTAATAATAAGGTTGATACCAGCTCTGGTGTATTAACAGTAACCCATATGTGAGCCAGGATAACCAACATGACACAGCAATATAACATGCTAATGTAATATGAACCATCACTACTGCTGTTAATTACACCTGAGAGTTTTCAGCTGTCTGTAATTGGGGGCTTAAAGCGGGAACTTAGTGAGTTATACATACTGAATACCCCTCAACCTTATTATTATTATTGTGTTACTATTAATCTTATAGCCAGGACAGGCTTAGGCTTTAGTCAAACGTATCTAGACCCACTGTCGTACCATCGTTACTCACAACCAAATAGCAGATGGAAAAGCTAACAATTAGCTTGAGAGCATAGCAACACTTCGAGCGGCTAACGTTACCAAGTTAAAGACAAATATATTTCTGAGACATTTGGAGAAACAGAGTGAAATACGGAGTGAATTTTGGAATAAACATTGGTCAGGTGGCTAGAAATCTGACTTAAAATGAATGTTAATGTTGCTGTGTGTCTCTTTGAAGCATAAATAGACGATGCTAACGCATTAGCCAAAACAACTGGTTGTGTTGGAGCTCAACTGCTCTGGCAAACAAAAACAAGTAATATAACATTAACTTTAAGTGAAGAACTTCATAACTTTGCGTGTTGGAATTAATCTATAATTATATGATGATTTACAGTACATCAATTATTTTGTCAGGGATTTTGGAATATCAACAATAACATCACTACTGTCCTTTTTAATGAAAGTTATTTATACAGACATAAGATATAATTACTACACTCATATATATTCTCTCAGTGTCAACATGATATGTTAATAATGATGTTAAATTTAGAGTAGAAGAGGAAAAAAAAAGAGTGAATTCCGCTATTTGCTGCAGGAATAGAATCTGGACGTGTGTCGTTCATCCTGGCTATTGATATGTTGAGTCTGTCATATGTCCAAGAGGGAGGCTCGTGTTACAGACGGTGTGTTGCTATTCTGGCGAGGCCCAGTGGTAAGAGAGCTCCGACACGGTAGCATGGGACGGGACAATGAGCAGCGTATGATTACTCATCAGCAGTGTCACCTACATCTGACCGTGTTTGACCGAATAAGTAAACCCCTCCCGGAATGGATGCTGAGCACCAGCCGCCTGCTGCCACTTAGGTTCAACTCCATGTTTGTTTTCTTCTCCACACTTTTCTTGGTTACTCATATGCAATATGTTAATCTTCATCACACTCATCTCTTTTAATTCTCAGCTCATTATTTCATAGATGTATGCATTTGTACTGTTTACTCCACCTCTGATAGCTGTTGCTGCATGCAGCTTAAAAGCATCATGTGGTTCATTTGAAAAACTCTCACATTCAAACGTTGTATTTTAAGTGTTTTATAACCTCTATTTGACCAGCCAAGAAGGTGAATAAGAGTTAGGAGAGCTCAGGGGAAAAAGGACTTGATAGAGATGAAGTGAGAGACATCATTGGTTATCTTAAACAGCTCCTCTCAGTGATCTGTCAATACAGCAGCAGCCTTTAGCCCCATGTAGAGACCCAGGATCGAAACTACGTCCCTGTAAACATTTGGGTATAAAGGGAGATTAACTGAGAATAAAACATGACAGTTTGTAGTCTTATTTCCTTGATCCTCTGTGCCAGTGGCTTCATGTCTTGTATCACAGTCTTCATCACTCTGTTATCAGACCCTCTGTCAGCAAATGAGATTTGGTCGGTTCTGTTAAACAAGGACTACATACTAATCTCTGCTTGGTTAACACACAAAGGCTGTGACACAATTAGCCCTGTAATCCCTCAGTGAGTGCAATGAGGGGCATGCTACTGGCAATCTCTCGTGTTTTGATGGCACAGAGACACCCCCCCCCCCCCCCCCCCCCCCCCCTCCACACACCCCCACACACCCCGC
>CAAKHC010019742.1:36144-50091 GCA_901007825.1 Macroramphosus scolopax | reverse complement strand
CCACAGGGCCCCCCCCCCCCCCCCACACACACACACACACACACACAAATACACAGGTAGTCTTTAGATGGTGTGCAGCCATTACATTTGGGCTCCAAAGGACTGTTTGTGGGTGAAGGAAGCGATTTATTTCAAACGCAGAGTTGTATGTGGTAAAAGGATAGCGCTGCTCAATAATTCACAAGTGCTAATGAATGTTGCAGTGGATATGTGGGACGAAACCAATTCTAATCGCCATATTATGAAGTCAGCCCAGTGTTTAGTTTCCAAGGAGACACTCAATTGACATGTGTCATACAAAATGCATGCGAAGAGTCCATGCAGGTTTTTCATTAGCCTCTCAGGACTTGTCGGGAGTTCAGGATCTACTGCATAAGATCTCCTGTAATGTAAGAGTATGAGGCTCTGTGACAGAAACAGTAGCACAGTTGGTGTTGCAGTGACAAATGCTTACATGATGTTGGGTTCTGCTGTGTGGGACAACCAATGATTCCTTTTTTAATATTATGTATTTCTTTTGTCAATTAGACTGTAGTGTTGTTTGTCTCACCTAACGACTATCCTGGTATAGAAACACCGGTGCAAATGATTCATTAAACGCAGGGGAACCTGAGAAAGTGGAATTAAGTGATGCTCTTCAACTTGCAAAGCAGATTTGATACCAGACCCCATGTTTTTGGGAGAGGTGCGGTATCAAAGGTGGAGTTGAGAAGTTTCTGAGGTCGCGGCTTTTCCTTTCAAAATCTGACACACACTGCACACGTCTTGGGGTTGTATCAGTGAGTCAATTGAGATTAGGAGCGTGACAGTGTGATCTCACAGAACCCTACTGACAACATGAATCAGTGAGTCTGGTAGACCTAAGCATAAAACTTTCTGGACTGTATCTTCTATTTCAACACTTATTACACAAACAAAGCATTCAAAAGAACGCAAGTCTGTATGTAGTGATGAATGAAACAAGTCAAACTCAACATTTTTTGATGAAATATGCTCACATGCTTGTTTATATATAACCCTATTTTCAGTATTGTCAGTAAACCTGCTGCTCCTTTCCCTAACACGTTTCATCATATTTCCCTCACAGGAAGTTGCACCAGCAGTTTGAATCGTACAAGGACCAGGTTAAAATCATGGGGGATGAGGCGAAGCAGGTTCAGGACCAGAAGAGCGAAGCCCCAACCTGTGGGATATGCCACAAAACCAAGTTTGCTGACGGCTGTGGCCACCTCTGTTCATATTGCCAAACAAAATTCTGTGCTCGGTGCGGAGGACGAGTGTCTTTGCGGTCAAATAAGGTAACGGTGGCTTGCATGTTCGAAACCCTCCATTTATTAAGACACACACACACATATACAGATGTCCCCCCTCAGGCAGTTTTCTTTCTACACTACTATCTGAAATCCAAGGTTATGAAACATTGCAGTGAAATCATAATCTGGGAGCTGAGCCAACTCTGTCTCTCATGGCAACTAATGTTTTTCAGATTATCAACATCCACTCCAGTTACAGACTGTCTGCATACTTTACTTCTATTTCTGTTCACTCTTAACATCTGATTTGTTCAGCTGTATATTTAGCATTCACGTTTACTGGAACTTACAGTTGTTGTATTTCACCACTTGAGGGAACTGTTCGTCCTTTTCTTTCCACACAAAGGAACCTCGAGGCTGCTATTGTATGGGACTCTTCAGTGCCTACCTATCCTCTGTAAAATCCTCCAAACAGACTAATCCAAAGCTTTTAGTATTAGACCGCTTAAATTTGAATCATGAGCTTTAGTGTTTTTATGCAATGCCATCCAACCCTTTGCTGTTGGAGTGTGTGACGGTACCACAAGGACCCACTAATGCCACTCACAATCTCTCTCTCCCTATCTTTCTTGCTCTCTTCACCCTCCCCCTTTATCTCCCTCTTCCTTTCTTTCTTTCGTTCTGCTGCATTCCTGCTCTCATGGAATTGCAACAGGAGGACAAAGTGGTTAGCAAATCCTTTTTTGCAGTTCCTCATACTGTGTCTGAATACAGGCATTGATCACAAAATCCTGTGATATGTACATATACACATACAGCAGCCAACTTTAACACAACGAGAAACAAACAAGACAAATCCTGGTCAGTATTGTCTGTGAGTTTAAAGATACGGTCATTCTAAAAGCGAGTTAGAAAGTGGGTTAAAATACAGAAGGCCTGCGGGTTGGCTCTCGCTGGAGTACGGTGCTACGTACACAACTGCTGTGTTTAGGTGGGTACTCACGTGACTTGTCGTTGGTTAGATAAGATTCTTATGTCAGATTGATGAAAATCATTTCAAGATACAATCACAACAGCAGGCACAAGGCCTCTTATCAGAAATAACTGTCTGCTGTCCCATTGGTATACTCAGCTGAAGGTATCTATTCGTAAAGAAATATTCAGGCGCAAACAAGCACCTTCTATGTCAGTGAATTAATTACTGAATACAGTAACACTTAACATGATTTTGACTGTTTGGAGAAACCCCCTCAGTTTTACCTTTCAAAAGAGACCAAACGGATGTCCAAATGGATATAAAACAAAATTCTAAGTTCTTGGAATTTCTTCGATAAGCATATCAGGGTAATTTCACAGGTATTTACACAAGTAGTAATGGTGGGGAACTGCAGTGTGGAACTTCTCCCCCTTATGGCAGTGAGAGTAATTACAGACACACTCTCCTACATGTGTATGTCTTCAGCTGAGAAAATAAAGACCTAAGAGAAAAAGCCAAGTGATGGACACTAATAATCCAAATATTTTACAAATACCTACGGCAACATGACATCTGTGTATTCCCTGACTCCCTTCTCTTCTGTCGGAGCTCTCCGTTGAGGAACAGCTTCACTAATTATCTGTGTTTGGACTTATAGCTGTCTTCCTTCGACTGTAATTCTTCCACTGAACACTGAGATGCTCTCTTGTTGGAAGCAACCACTCCAGAAACTTTTCTTGAAAGCTTCTTCTTAGGTTTTCTTTCCTATAATCTGAGCTTCTGCAGCCTGCTCCGCTACATTAAGCTCTGGCAAATCAGTCATTTCTGTCTGATGTAAATAGCATCAATACTGGTGAACCTGCTTGGGATTGTCTACCCAGAACACAAACTCCACATGCTTTGAAATACAGAGAGGTTCATCCGCACTTAATCAGCACTGAATGTAGTAACTGGTGTTTGTTTATATAGAAAAGTCATGCACCCTCGTTTCACTAAAACAATACTTTAAGAAATGGAAGTAATCAGTCACACAGAATATTTGACCTTGACCTGATGTCAATAATTTAGTTTTTCTTCATGCAAGTCCATGCAAACTTTTTTCTTACATCATAGAACAAAAATTATTTCAAGTTAGCTTGAAATAATTTTCATGCTAACGTGAAATAGCCAAAAGCCTTCAGCGGGATTCAACTATCAGATCACATCTAGAAGATGAAGGTCCTTTACATTAACCATTCACACACAATACACTACTCATTGTGCGAGCTTTGTTGTCACAGCATTGATGAAGTATAAATAACAGCAAAATAAAAAAATACAGCCTAAACCAAGTAAATTACTTGGCTCAATGATGCATTGAGTCAAGGTCAAATATTAAGTGCGATCCATTTTTTTTTAAGTTGATCCAGTGTTTTTATTTCAGTTCTTGAAATAACCCTGTATGACACCAAGGATGAAACTGACCTTTAAATCAGACCTTACTTTTAATTTACTGGTTGCATGTACCCATAGAGCTATATATCATTCTGTAATAATAATCCCAAACAAGCAAATCAGAAAGTGAAAGCTATAATTACTGACTGCAGACTGGGTGTTATTTATAACTAACTACACAAATACAGCATCACAGGGGTCATGACATTGTGGTTGTCATATGTAAAATGAATTTCTCATACTTAGCTCCAACCTACTTGTGTTAAACCACTGACAATCGTACAGTAAATAAACAGTCTATATGTTCCATGGGAGGGAAATCCAGCAGGCTCCATTGAATCAACAAAACAGCGAAAAGCTTCTCTCTGCTGCTCCCCCCAATTGCCAAGACCCCAGTTCTACAGTCTGTTATTGTTCCCCTGTAGATAATAGCTGGGGGATCGGTTACCGTGTTGTGCAGATGGTTGGCGACGGATAGTTTGAGCTCTGGCAAACCGGCCCTAAGATGTTCCACTTAGTGAATACTGGCAATGGCACTATTCATTGGATGATGCCCTGGCCTCTTGGCCCCGGAGGTCAATTCTCAATATGGACTATAGACGCTGGTTTTAAATATTAATGTAATGTTGGTCAAAATATCACCTAATGAATCATTAGTTGTGTATACTGAAAATCGACCACAAACTTTAGAGGAGCATTTTAACTCAGTCCAAAGGATCGGTTCCTTTCATAGGTATGGAAACAATCCTCTATGAAGACATGTTCAGCAGGGCAGCAAAGTAAGTGTTTGTGGCAGGATACCAAAGTTCAGATGACGAGGTCAGACGGAGGAAGAAAGAACCAGCAGGGCAATGAGCAAAGGGTTTATGAAAAGGTAGGTTACTTGGGTTGGCTGGAGTTATTGTATTCAAACTTGTCACTGTAATTTTAGATGAATGCATAATTAAAAGGTTTAAATGGACATTGTGAGCTAGAGTAGATTATACAGTAGGTTGTTTTGGGTCCTGATTGTTATCTTTATGCTACCTGCACTTTATCGGACAACACACAGGACTACACAGGAGAACAATGCGAGTTAGATTCCAACCCTTATGTGATATAAACATAAGTCCACCGGGACTATTTTGATATCGCTGATTGTTTATGTGATCAAGCTTGTAGTTACAGATGGGCATAAGCTCTGATTACTCTGCCAGGCCACATTCTGGTTTGGCCAAGCAGCTTGTCTGAAGGCTTGTTTGTCAGTAGAAGAGGTGGCGGTGGTGAAATCTGCCCTTTTTTTCCATCCATCTACTATTTCCTCTCCCACAGATGGTAACAGCAGTGGGGAGAGAGATCTTGTTCTGTGAAACGCCATATTGACTAGTCTTCTATGTCTGGAGCAGCAGCAGCTAGCAGAGCTGTGGTACACTGGGATGTGATATAGAGGGACTGAGAGTTGAACAGCTGGCAAAGGGAAGTAAGCTTGTAAAGATGGACCTACTTAATGTCTGATCCATGGCTCCTTTGATTTGTAGTCACAGTTACTCTCATCACACTTGTCAAAACAAGTTATAAGATATAAAAACACTGATAACTCAACAGTTTATTGATTGTGTTGGGTTACTCCACCTCTACAATATACTTAAGGAACAGTGTACAGTGAGTTTTGGGAGCAAGGGTACAAATCCTTGCTCCTCTGATATAGATAAACTGTGTGCCAGAGTTGTGAAGCCCTCCTTGTAGTGGTGCATCTCCCCACCGTTCCACCGTTGCTTCCTCTGATGTTGCTCCAAAAGAGCCTGAGGAATCAGCAGTATCTGGAGAGGAAGTCATTTGTGATTAAAGCAACTCTCAAAGACTTTACATGTGCTTCTTGGCCCTTCAACATTGCTGTTACAATTTAACAGGGGAAGGAATTCAGATTGAACCATCATTTAAGAGAACTGCACAATGTTATGTTAAATTAATGAGCTGCCTAACATGAGCACCATACAGATCAGTTGTGACATTAGATGATAACATTACATCATTCCATATGCCTCAGGGGAAAACTCATGAACTTCTTGAGCAGTGTATTCTTATTTTTTGTTTATTGTTGTGTTTGAGGATAGAAACAGATTGTTACAGCGTATTTAGAGTCCTTGGCTACCTTAATAAACGGACTATTGCATGTCTGTCTCATGGGACTACCTTACTCTGTCCTAAGACCCATTTAATTTGAGTCCACACAGAACAAGATGAGATTGTAAAATACTGCTGTATATTTAACTAAACAAAATTAATAAATAGTCAAATACTGCGAACACGTGAATGCATCAGTAATTTCAACTCTCACAGGGATGTCTTCAACTGCATTAGGACTACTTTTACCTTTTACCTTTGCTGGTGACATTTTCAATGAAGGTTTTTTTCCTTTAATTGATTATTTTTTGTTTTGCAGTGTTGCGACTCGTTCATAAGTAAGGATATCAATAACTCTCCCACCACTGACAAGAGCAGTTTGGACAATAACCACATTTTTTTTTGAATTAGCCAACTTCAAAGGCTCTGATTATCTTTGTTTAAGTGCACGTTTGTTGAAGATGTAAGAGCTCTTAATTTTTTAGCTAAAATAATTCTCACCGCACGCGAACGCAGCATAAATCCTCAGTGGCGCTTCACATGACTTCATCGTCCTGCAGTTGTCTGACAACAAGAGGAGAAACTGCATGAAGATAGCAGTGACAGCAGCTGTGTCCTAGTTTTGAATGGAACTGAAGATGTGGTCACAGCTCAGACCGACCCGGACATCACAGAGTGCGCTTGTTACCGCGAACACAGGAGGAACCAGTCTGTCTTCCTCATCCCGCCGTCTGGCTGTCTGTTTGTGGGAGCAGTGCACCGGGACGCGCCGCGTATGAAAACGAGCCCTCGTCCACTCCGACAGCTCCGACTCTCTCCTGGATGAACGAATACAGCGGTGGTGGGAAAAAAATAACGTGATCTGTCGCGTTATCGCTCGGTTCACATGTTTTTCTTCTCCGTAGATGTGCTGACATTGAGTCTGCGGGATCGCTCGCATCGTGTGATGGATCGAGCGTGACGATTCAAAAATTAAAATCCGTCATTTTATATTGAAGACGTTTCGTCTTTGGATTGGATGATTGCTTCGTTGATAGAACCGGGACTGCGCTGCGTGTTGGACCGGATCGGGTGTTGAGTCCCTGGTGTAACCTTCACGGTGTTTTCAGCAGCTGCTGTCCGACAGGAAGCCTGTTGTCTGGATCGGAGCTGTCCGCGGTGCTGAAGGTCGGAGCAGTTTCCTCCTTTTTCTCAGAGCTGCAGACAACCGGGACCCCGTTAGAAGGACTTCAATAGGCGTATCTCGTTCACAGACAGTGGTTTCCCTCAGAGGCACCATGGGTAAGTCAAGTGAGCATCAGGGTAACTGCATCGCGTTTTCCAACCGTCATTTTATCTCTGACATTTCAGCACATCAATTTTTTTTCTGCTGCTATTTCAAAAACTGTTCCTAATGGCGTATTTCTGAACAGCTTGAATGTAATAATGCAATCGAGATTTCATTTTGCTACCAAAAATTTACATTGACAGTGAGCCTGTCCAAAAAATGTAACACCTTTATTTAGGTCTGCGAGAGGCGGTCGGGGTGTGGGTCTGCTGTGTGCCACCTAATGAGTACTGGTCTACCATTCCTATGTAAAATAATGTATATTTTGACAGTATTTCCCTCCTCTTTCTTGTGTATCTGAGCTTCAAACAAGAAACATAAATATTCATCACGTCTATTATTATTACTGGAGCACACTAAAATTAGAAGCTTATTAAAATGTAATTCACCACGTGCAACCAGTGTTGGAGCATGTGAATGTAGTGGCTCCCTTTCATTCTTATTGGTTTAAAATGTCTTCGCACCAAGATGCCCTGTTAACGTTTTGTTCAGAACTGCCTAAAAAAGCCTGATTCCACAGGAACCAAAACACCTTTATATTTAGTATTCAGGGATAGGCCCTATTGCCATGCAAGAACCCGCACCTTATACAATATATTCTTGCAATATTCAAATATTTTATTAAAATTATATTCAAATATTATTCATTCCCCATAAAGTAAAGGAATGTGTATCGGCCTAAATACACATTATTCATTGCCCTACATGTATACAGCTCATCCCACTCTTGTAGTGGTGGCAGTGGTTTTCTCTGGAGTGTATTAGATGTTGTCCTTATTGATGCCCGTAGCTTAATCTGGACTCAGTCCAGACTGGGGTGTACTGAGGATCACTCTGCTCCCTAAACAATGAGACTTTAATGAGTTGTTCAGGTCACCTCGGTTGAGGTGAAGGAGAGGTACAGCAAGGCCATATTCACCATTTTAAGTTCCCCATCAATAGTACAGCATTGGCTATCTCTAGTCTTTACTTCAGTTCTTTCTGTTGTTTGCTTCATTAACAGGAAACGTGGGGACAGATAATGAGATGAAACACATTTCAAGATTGGATTGAGAGAGTTCGTAAACACCCTGCAGAACGCTGGCTCAGCCTTTCTCTTTAACTAAACTGAGGCGTTAGTTTTGATAATCAATACATACGCCCTTCAGTCTTGTATGAAATCAGGAGAATAATTTGGACAAAAATGGTACATATATACGTTCTGAATGAGATCAGGAAAACTAGAAGAGATCTTCACCAAGGCCCATAGTCCACTATCCTGTAATGTGCAAGTCTGCTTCTGTCAAATATGACAAATAAGAAAAATTATCCATTTAATATTTTCTTTAAAATTTAACAAAAAATGTAGCATTTGCCCTCAAATGTAATGGATTCTTTCTGGTCCATTCTCCACCCCTCCACCAAGCTTCATGAAAACCAGCCTGGTAGTTTTTGTGTAATCCTCCTGACCAACAAACAAACAGCAACGGAAACATAACCATCTTGCGGGAGGTAATGAATGAATCTAAAAATCTAAAAATATATTTAATTTCATATCGTAACAAGCTCTGTTTTTGAGCACACAGTGTTAAGCCTGGAAGGATAATGCTGATTCACTCTCAATCCTCTGTTAAGTAATGTTGTAGTGCAGTGTAACGGCCACAAGAGAGAGCTCAGTGCGCTCTCTGACTGCAGACCCTGCTGGTGTGTGTCTGTGTCCCATTGAGAAATTTAGAAAGGGACAGAGTAAAAGGGATCATCTCAAGTCCATTGCTGGACTATATTTTCAATGTAGTCATATAAATTGATAAAGTTTATTCAATGCCATATATTTAAATCGATCATCCTCGTGAGATCTATTGTACATTTTAAACAGATACATTCCTGTTGAAGATAGTCTGTCCATTGGATTGGTGTATTATTTTTGTAAACTCTTCAAAAACTGCAATCATTTTGGGAAAGATTGTGTTTGCTGGTATCAGTGAAAACACCCTGAAACAGTCTGAAGAGAAAGTATTAGAAAGGAAATTATTTATTGATCCCATGGCACTGGGTGTTCCTATCCCTTCATTCAGTGCCTCAGTAAACAGCCTATAGCACATTTAATAGAGTATATATCTTCTGGAGCTTGCAACGTGTGGTAGTGCTGGTTTTCAGTTTTCTATTTTTAGCTGCAGGTTGAATGACTATGAAATGTGCAAACACAGGGAGAAATGGCCCTGCCCGAGGGCTGCAGCCCCCAACCCCCTGCTTCCACTCAGCCGTGAAGATTTAAGCCGGAGGGAAGTGTGTGTGCACGTGGGTCCGTGTGTTTGGAGAGTCTTGAGAACGGCTGCAGTAGAAGTGAACACACCTCCGGCCATCACAGCTGCTTGACCTGTGCATGTGTCAATGTGCATACATGCATCTGTTTTGGAGTCTATGTGGTGTATTACACATTTAGGGATTTGGTTTCCTGCCAATGTGGGTTGAGCTAACGCTGTCTGAACTGCACCTCTAGATGGACCCAGAGCAGCCCCATGCTGTGGAGGGCCTCTACCAGTGTGACTGAAGAGAAATAAGTTTCCTACATGAAACAGATGACTTCTGTTGCTGTCAATTAATCATGTACCAGGAAGCATATATTTATTTTCTCCATGAATTTTAATAGTTCGATAGTTCATCTGTTGTTTGCATTCAAGCACAGGTCTTTTGATAACAACATAAATTAATTATCATCAATCTGAGAACAAGGCTTCAGCCTGACAGTGGTGTTCTCCTCACAATTACTCTTCCCCTGTAGTGTATAAATATCCACTGCAATCCAAAACCCTGTGTGCTCAGTATGTAGTGAGCCCATGCACATTTTGTGGCTTTGCTTTGAAGTCTACTATTCTGTCCGATATTCACTGATGAGCTATAAGAGCTGGACATATACAGTTGTGGAGTTAGGAACATTGTTAATTAGTATAAGATCAGAGAGGTGCACAGCAGCTAACTTTATGTTAATTGCAGATTGAAGGGGTAAATCTGGAGGTCACAGGTTGCAGATTTCAGTAATTAACCACAGGTGCAATATAATCTTTCATGAATTCAAACTACTATGCATTGTAGTACAAATACACACTGGAAAAAGATGGCATCCCTCCACCTGACAACGTTAATGCTATTTTCACCTAAGTGTGCTACTTAGTGATTAGAACCATACATGACTGGATAGGTCAAGGTTCATTATTTGTTGATTGCTAAATAAGGAGAAAAACAACAAAAGAAAAGAAAACACAATCTATGAATCATCTCCCCGGATATAGATTTATATATTAGTGTGTATGCACTCTGATGTGTCAGTGGATGCTCCCACTGTACCAATGGACATGCTGAAACACCATGAAAGGTCTTTTACTATAAAATCAATATTTTAAGAAATGATGCTGATGTCATCACAGTTTTTGTTAAAACTGTTCATGTGTGATTCTTTTACATTGTGTGTGCATAAAGTTACGTGTGGTTGATCAGCAGGAAAACGTTGGTCGCTCATCGGTCCTGGCTGTTGACTAATGGTTCACTGAAGAGCTCTCACCATGACCCCAGTTAAAGAGGCAGTCATGGCCTCACTGGCTACACTCCTCTGGGACACATAAAGCACAATTTGTAGCCTCCCTGCTTCCATTGTGTGTCAGCACAGTTATAGCCCATCTGTAACATTGATAGCTGGTCATAAATGCCTCATGTGTCAATATCACATAGGGCCATACATGATGCCTGCAGTGAGAGTGTTTTCCACTGCATTGGAGAATATAACTGAATTCATTCACCGATAGCTGCATGAAGATGGTAGCCACACCTACGAGTCAGTTTGAAGTACTTCTTCCTGCATCCACATGATTATTAGTTCTTAGGTTATGGTTGTGACAGTAACAAACAGACCACTACATACACTAATAGCCTTCAGTTGCCAACAACAGTCACAGGTGCAGGACTTACATTACATCATTGCAACAGCAATTTGAGTTAATGTTGATTTGAGGTGCTGCATTCACGAAAGGAAAACCTTTAGAAAGACCAGTTTTTTATTCTTTCTCATGCACACAATGTCAAGTCATTGCTGCCATTTGAAAGTGTCAGCTGACATTATCTTGCAAAGCTCAGTTGTTTGCCATGTTTCGGGATCCAGACACCACAGAAGAATGTGTATTTTTATCTGTGTGCCAGTGTAAAGGCTTTACACGACAGGCTTTACACAACGTTACAGGTTGCTAACCCCTGTGATCATTTGTCTGGTTCGTTCCGCAGCAGCTACGGTGTTGCATCCCCCCATACGTCAGGGCAGGTCAATGCACTGAGATAAGCAGTAGTGATTGAGGTTATTGCCACATTTCTAGCCGTTGAACCACATACTAGTCAACATACCACCATCATTTCAATGAGTTTACTTTACCCTTGACATAACAAAGCAGTCAGGTTTTATTTGATTCTAGCCTTACTGAAAACAGCAAGTTATAGACCAACAGATGGTGGGAGAGGCAGCATACATGGCCCGCTCACACTAATATCAGTAATGCACTGACTCAGCACTTGTGCTGTAAAGGCGGGGATTCAATAGCTGTTGGCCGCCCTACTGGCCTCCTGGCTCGTCCATCATTTGGCAAGCTCTTCATCTTCACACACACGCTCAGATATGACTTAAAGTTGCTCGTTGTTAACGGCACAGGTGTCACGTGAAACAGGCTTTTGTGAAATTCAGTTTACATTGTACCACATGTTACCTGATAAAGATTCCCGCACCTTATAGCATGAGACAGAAGGCTGTGCGTGCGTGCGTGCGTGCGTGCGTGCGTGCGTGCGTGCGTGCGTGCGTGCGTGCGTGCGTGCGTGCGTGCGTGCGTGCGTGCGTGCGTGCGTGCGTGCGTGCGTGCGTGCGTGCGTGCGTGCGTGCGTGCGTGCGTGCGTGCCTTTATGGTGATCAGGGCTGCTGTCCGCCCCTGGATTTATGAGGCTAATGGGGTGAGCTGGCTGCTGGGCTGCAGTGTACAGCAGATAAGGGCACGACACCACAGAGCAGTTAAAACCTCCATCTCTCTGGTCTTTGCAGAGAATAACAATAGGAAAAAAGTTGCTACCAGTCTCCATTCATCAACGTGCATTGACTGCTGTTGCCTTACATACCGTATCTGTATACCGTACCTTCATGAAGATGTGAGTAATCTGCAATCAGTGTTCATGTAGGCTCTGTGCTGCTGTAATTTGTGGACCATAAAAAAAGAGATAAATATAATATAATACAGCGTAACAAGTAATAATGATGATCTAAGTGCAACATAGAAACCAAGCAAGCTTGATCTCTAACTAAGAGATACACAGAGGACTCACAGACTTAAAAGCTTCAAATAAATATAATATGAACCAATATCAATTTACCTTTGGATGATATCAAAGGCTGCTGCATGTGTACAATATCTCATCATCCACCTCATTAACATGATTCATGGACTTCTTTGAAAATTGTCTCTGTGGGGTGAAAACCATTTCCAAACTAATTAGTCACATCTTGTGACTGAAAAGATGACGTTCTGGATTTAAAAAGATTTTCACCAATCAACAGCGATGTGCCTCACAGTTATTAAACACACAGATACCCGAAACACCCCATCACAGCCCATAATAGATAGTATTAAACATCACCGGCTGTCCATCATTCGTAACGTTAACTCCCCCCTTTTCTTCCCTGCAGGTTATGTGGGTATGCAACTTGTGCCGAAAACAACAAGAAATCCTCACCAAATCGGGGGCGTGGTTCTACGACTCGGGGCCTGGTCAGGTGCGGGGTGTTTTTGAAGGCGGGCCACAAGGGAAGAAGGCCAAACTGCAGGACCCGTCCCTATACCCCTACCAGGGAGCCTCAGGGGACGGGACACCGGCGTCAGACAGAAGCAGACCTCACGGTGGGCTCCTGCCCAGACAGGCGTCCCTTGACAACGGTTCGCTTAGGTACACGGGACTCGGTGACACACCCATAGACAGGTCAGTTCTTTTTCAGTATAGATTCTAGATTCAAGATCTTGATTGACATGCTGGTTATACAAGTATAATCAAGGGGAAAAACTTCTATTGTTTTATTGTCAAATTGATTATTTGACCTCAAGCACTCACGTATGATGCTGCTTCATGAAGGGGCCTTAGTCAAATTACCTTTTAGCATTAGCATTAATCTATGTGACTGTTGTATGGGTAGTGTACAACTGTTATTCAAGCTTAACATTAAAGACAGATATGGTATCGAGCATTAAGTTAGCGGTTCTACAAAAGTCCTCCACCCACTCACTGTCTCCACCACACACACTAACAGCACAGCAGCACAGCTCGGATGAGCTGCTGGCAGCTGACGGTTGGTTACTAGAATTCATTTCTCTATCTTTGAGACAAAGTGCATTTTTTACTTACGTTTCATCTGCTTGAGCCAGTCCAGACATTGCAAGGTTTGAAGATGAAGCATTTTTAAGATGTTTTAAAGCAGGAGGAGGCCTAATTGCAATGCAGGACATTGTGTTCTGTTTGTCATACGCACTAAATGCCCCCTCTGTGGAGAACACTCTCAGATGCTGACAACGCGGACATGATGTGCTTGTGAATCCCATATCCGGTTGCCTATTTCTTGATGCTGGTGTCAATTTAGGCAGTTACTTTGATGTCCACATGGTGGCTCCTTCCTCTTTCTTCCTCCAACAGAGGAGTGGTAGCTTGTACTCAGTACCTACACACTTGCAGGAATTTATCTCCACAGCACAAATCCGTTTCCTTCTCTCATATCTGTGTTTGCTCCTTCTCAGATTTCAACCGATCCCTATGTCCTCCTCCATGGGGACCTTTATAGCCCCCCCCCCCCCCCCCCCCCCCCC
>CAAKHC010019742.1:21107-32838 GCA_901007825.1 Macroramphosus scolopax | reverse complement strand
TGTTGTCTTTCTTTCCCAACAGTTTGTGTGCTGTACACTCAAGGGGTCGCAAACAGGGAGTGGAGGGAGGTGTGTGTGTGTGTGTGTGTGTGTGTGTGTGTGAGCGCTTTTCATTGGCGACGGGAAATATGAGTTGAATGTGAGGCAGCAGCTGATGCGCCGGTAAGGGCTGCTGCTGCTGCTGGCTGCAAAATGTAGGTAGGATGCCGCTCCGCTCCATCGTTCCTCTGGGCGCTCCTTCGCCTCCTCCTGCACACCGTGAAGAGAATTTTGTTACAACGGGAAGAAGAAAATGCTCGTTACCGGCACCGGCAATGCCTCTCTCTCCTCGCTCCATGTCTGAGGCAGTATGACCGACGGATCCCGTGCAGAATGCGTTTCATATAAGGACACTTTTTACCGGGAGCGGCAGGAAAAATATGGAACTTGATCGGCGTCTTTCTTGCGTTTAATGCGCCCCGGGAGATAATACTAAGAAAATACTGTTGAGGTAAATGTGTGGAGGGGGGCGTCCGGAGAGAGCGCAGGCTTTGGGATGTATTGTCGATGAAAGAAAAAGGGTGATCATTTACTGAGGAAAAAAAGAAAACGGAGGGGGAAAATGCAGTTTGAGACATTGCGTCAGTTCTGTAGCTCGGTTTTATCACATTTCAACGGGGCTTTCTCTGCGCCTCAGAACATCTTGCAGACGGAGCTGTTCGAGCAGGCGCTGAGCAACATAGGGTGAGTGATTCCTTTGTAAAGAAATGCCCTAATTTATGAGGAAGGGCTTCCCCGTTGGTATGTCAAACGAGTATTGGGGGTGGGGGCTGTTGCGCTTATCGATCGGCAGCCAGCCTGCGTAATAACAACCTACAGTTTAGTACTCTGGTGCTGCAGATATTTCCTGCAAGGATGATGGGGCCGATCAGCGATGCTGCCGCGGTTTGCTGTGTGCGCGTCCACGTCCGTGCTGTATCCGAGTATGTGTGAGTTGGGGGGAGGTTAAAAATGAACCGCTAGGTAGACTTTTACCATGCCGAGGTGTGACTGTGCTATGCTCGTGCCTGTGTGTGTGTGTGTGCGCGCACGTACCCAGCGCACCACTGCTGCAGCATGTGTTCTATACTGCTTCTGTCGCTGCTGTTGTGCCTGAGAGCAGAACACGATGGGGTGAGGAGGGTGGCTTGAAGTCCAGAGCTTGAAATAAGTAGAAATACAGCCCAGACGCCCACAGACTCGCACACTAAAACACACGGTATGTTTTTGGTTTAGTGCATATAAAGGTGACAGTTACCTGATAAGTAACTGCAGAGAGCAAAAAAAACGTTCTTTGCATATCATTAAGACACATTTTTTGTATGTAAAAGTCATACATTTTATTGCCCACAGTGTCCCTGCAAAATTACAGGCCCCGTATTTCATTCCCTCTCACGGACGTGCTTGTGTGGTGTGTCAAGAGAGAAAGAAGTTGGATGTCACTTATGTGCATTGGAGCATATTATGATTAGACTGCTAAACGCTCTGCTCCCTCACAGAGAAGCCCTCGGTCATCTGGCCTGGCTTGCCTGTTAGACACATTATGCAGACCGAGAAAAGGGGGCTCAAACTTGCAAGCAGTTCTTTCAGCCTCCTCGGTCCGTATCTCCACACCATGTAGCGTCTGTCTCCAGGGAATGTAAGTCTTTCCCTCTTGTCCCCCACCCTACCCTCAGAAATAATTTACGGCATTGCTGGGCTCTCTGCCACATTGCATGGCCAGAACACTCAGCAACTGGAAGAGCTGAACAGAAGGCTCTGTGCCTGGAAACTGTAATCCAGCAATCATCACATCTGACTGATTAAAGTGAACTTATTTTTCAAGACTTTCCCTTTTTTTCACATCAATCCGTCCATCTCAGCAAATGTTGAAGACAGGACTAGTCTCCCAATTTTTCAATGCTAAGTCATCATATTTGCAGTTGTCTGATTGGTCCAACCAACTTGTAGAAAGTATGTCATCGTTTTTGAATAATACCCCAATACATTGATACCGGTGTTTGCTTCTATGTCCACTGATTTCTGGGATTGTAAGTAGTACCACCAAGCTCGCGGGTTCAACCTGCTGCAGACCAGCACTGTGTGCTGTTATCAGCGGCGAGCCAGATTGGCCTTCCGTTCGATCTCGGCTGTTTTTGTGTGGGTCTGTTTCTCTCTCCCTGTGTTTCTTTCTTGTCCAGGCCAAGCCTGCTAATGGGCTGTATGCTTTTAGATCCAGCTGCCATGTATTATGCATGTGTGCGTCAGCAGAGGTCCTAATGGGGTGTGG
Organism: Macroramphosus scolopax; assembly: GCA_901007825.1. Classification (NCBI taxonomy): domain Eukaryota; kingdom Metazoa; phylum Chordata; class Actinopteri; order Syngnathiformes; family Centriscidae; genus Macroramphosus; species Macroramphosus scolopax. The sequence goes on along the minus strand of CAAKHC010019742.1, from coordinate 30,551 downwards.
TGATCTGTTCTTGGAAGGTCTGAATGGTTTTAAAATGAGTGGTGCCCACATTTAAACTGCATTTACCTCCCCTCCTCCATATACAAACACATCTCCCACTTCTCACCCTCCTGTTTGCTGGCTTCCCTGAAATGCTGGAGACCAAAGTGTCCGTCTTCAGATTGTTTTTGTGTTGAGTTTGTGGGACATATCTCATAGTCTTTTCTCTTATAACTCGTTTGTAAGGTGTGTGGTAAAATATAAGTAGGATATGAATATCTGCATCAGACTCGATTTTAGTCCGATCAACAGAAATCACGATGTATCCAACCGATGTGGTAATAAGAGAAAGGCACTTCATTTTAAAAATGATTTAATTGCAGTCGAAGCTACTCCTGCAAACGCAGTATAAGAATCAAGTGAAATCAAGAGCCAAGTTTGATTAAACTAACAGCTTTACACCTGTAGCGGCTCATCTGCTTGCATCAGCACTACAGTAAGATAGTTATGTAATGGGTGTGTGCATGCTGTGGCTGTCCTTTATTGCTTGTTGCCAGAGCAGATTTACATAACTTCTTGAGGGTGCACTTATAGTGTGAGTAGGCATCTTACGACTCAACAGCGTCTGAACTTTTCTCTGCATGTGTGTCAATTTGATTGCGCTTTAGGACCAACTGGTTCTGCACATTTCACCAATTCTTACTTTCAAACCAATAGAATACAAAGTAGAGATGAACACATAGAATAAACAGTCCCTCCCTTCAACTGTGTTTGCCATGACACAACACCATAGAATATATTTCTAAATGACATGTTGATAAGATTGTGCAGTCTTTCGTTTTATATCAAACCTGTCATGCATCTAGCTTACAAGATACGTTTCCTACGGTTGTTTCCATTCTTTCAGCTTCGTGTTAGTCTACTAATAACAAGCATTGCAGATGTGGGGTGAGAGGAGATCAATAGAGAGTCAAAATAAGGAGAAAAAAAACCAGAAAGTACCGGGAGGTGGCAGGAACGCCGAGGCATCAGTCGCCATGGTGACAGAGCTGGAGACGAGGCCGACATAGCAAGCTGAAGCTTGTGGGGACTCTGAACCCCTAGAGCCCTGGATTCATGTTGAAGTGACAGAACTGGGGGACGGAGAGGAGGAAAGTAAGAGGAAACAAGTTAGCGGAAGAAGGGAGGAGAGGAGGACGAGATTACAGACCTGGAAACAACAAGAGACAAGGACATGGATTCACAGCAGTCTGTCCCGGGGCACTTCACAGTCCCAGACACTAAATTTGGGGGTGGATCCACCTTGATGTATCATTGGCCACACTGTCGTGTACATAACCTATCCCCTGTTTTTAGCATTTTTTATCGAGGGTAAGTCGACTATTATCAGCATTCCCGCCGTTCCACTATAATGCAGCGCAGATACAAAAACAAACTGACAGTGCTGCTCCGCTGGATTACTGGGAGTTAAATGCCTTGCTGAAGGGCTTCCCAACAGTTGAGTGAGGGGAAGCATTACTGAATCCTTTTCCCAGCCGACTCCTCATCCAGCCTCTGGGTTACATCAGCTCATTTTTTTTGCCTTTGTGAGTATAATAAAGTAGCGTCTTGAGGGTTCAGATATCGGAGTCAGACGAAGTTTCAACCGTATCTCCTGAAACCTCTTTAAACCATCCCCCCCCGAAAACCCACCAGTCACACCGCGTCGACGTTCAACCCCCCCATGGTGTTGTACCCGGGTGTTGGCAGAACTCAGCAGCTGTAATTAAGCCGCCCTTTTATTGGTTTTGTCCTCGCCAAGGGAGATGTGTGCAGGAAGAAGGGTGGCCTTGGTTTATTGCCTGGGCGTCTTAAGAGAGGGGTTATTATGATTGTACGCCGGAGAGAGAAAGAAAAGGAGTGGATAGAGAGAGATAAAGTCGAGAGAGTTGGAATGATAGCGGTGCAGAGGAAAAGTGGATGAATAGTGCGAGGGAGACAGCGTGAGAGGCTGAATCGATATGCTCGACTCCTCTCAGCTCCTCTCTGCTCACACCAAATCATATCTCAGAATCAGACAGAAAGCGAGTAAGGACGAAAGAAAGAGAGAGAGAGAGAGAGAAAGAAGATGGGTTGCTAGTGGTGGGCTGTGGAGCCGGAGAAGCATCAGCCCAGCCCCAGGCTTGCTGCCACGGCTGCTAATGCTTCTGCCCAGAGAGGGAGGTGAAATTACCTTTGACAAGTTTGGTTGCAGGTTGCCACATCATACAGATGGAGGTACAAGTGATGTCACCCTGTGGAATGTACATACACTAGGGATAGTTTTTGATTGGGCAGGTCGTTTTCTGCAGCGAAACGGGATGAAGGAAGGTACAGAAAAGGAACGACGGTCTACTTTTCAACAGATATGCTGCCGTGTGCAGAGCTCTGACATCAGACATCTGGGCCCTTTTCATGCTCATGGAGAGACCGATTCTCCGAGGCTGAATAGGCACATGTTGGTCTTAACACGAACACGTCATTCATGGTTGACTTATAGTAGCTATAGAGTCTTCCCGGTGAAACAACATTTCAGTGTAGCATTAGAGGCTACTGCCCACTCTGCCCCAGGTCCGTGACCTCTTCATCTCTCACCGAAGAAGGCTGCTGAGTGAAATAAATGTGGGACTCAGTCCGACCGCGTGTGTCTGTGTTTTTTTTTTTATCAGTGAGAGTGCATGCTGCTGCACTTGTATGTTTGAAGCCCAGTCCCTAGGAGGTCTTTTTTCTCTTAAATTGCTTCTTTTTCTGCTCGCAAACAGATGTCATCTTCTTTTTTAAATAGCCGAGAGACAGAAGAGAAACTGCATATGCCGCATGGAAAGTGCTTTGCTTTCAACCATATGCCTTGATGTGTGATGCTATTTGTCAATGTCAGGAGCCATTAACTAGTTTGTACAAGGGTTACATTTGACTGCCATTACTGTCATAGCTTGCTGGTTGTGTTCAAGATCTTTGCGGGAGCTTAGACTCCTAAGTTATTCCACAAATCCTCCCGTGGCCTTGATGGTCAGTGGAGTCACTAATTGAAAACTAAGGCTCTCTGTCCTAAAGGTGCTTCACAGCATCATCATCATCGTTCTTGTTTTACATTTGATTTATTGATTAAAGAGGCTTGAAGGTCCTTTCAAAGGTCAAAAGGTAGGATGTCTCAGCTAAGTCCTTATCATTCATTTAACAAACACTTCAAACGATACTGTCACTCTCATTAGGCAATGACTCTGCGATACATCTGACATCCACTTTATTGTCTATTTGCAATCCTCTTGTCACTATTTCCACCTCACATATCCAATGTCCAATGACCTGATAGCATGATATCTGCATGAATGGGACAGAAACTGCTTTACACATAATCCTGTTGCTGTTCAGCAAATCCAAACCTTTTATTTCATGCTCCAATTTATTCAATTACCAAAAATATACTTGAAGAAGCTGTGTGATAAAACAATAATGAAACAGCTTAATCTAAACATCTGCGTCTATCCAGCCCGTCGCTATCATCAGCCGTCTCATCCCCGGCTCGTGTTCAAATCCTCTTTCGCAACACTGATGGTATTTCAGAAGCTCAATGAGATTAATTATTTCCATATTTTGCAAACATCGCACCGTGTGAGGCTCCCCCGTCTCCCCGAACGTGTACAATTAGCTCAGTTCATTTGTGTTGCAAATGAGCCGGCCCTGGCGATGCTCCGCGTCCTCCCTGGGCCTCTCCTGCCACGCTGTGGAGAGGAGAACCCAGCCGGGAAGTGATCAAAAGCCTCCTTCTCTGGCAGGCAGATGCTGAGTAAACACAGAGAAGACGAAACTCCAGTAACTGTCTCCTCCCGCTTCCGCTTCTCGCCTTCATTATTTTTGGAGTCTGCTGGCTGGCATTAATGAAACCCCATGTAATATTCATTTAATTCCCAGTGTTTACTAGTTCATTAGGTTTTAGGATAGTAGTTGATCTGATCTCCTGGGGTGGCTAGGAAGAGGAAAGAAGCTGACTTTGAAGATTTCCCTCTTTCCACCAGCTGGGCATCCTTCCATTTATTCATATGTCTCTCTTGATCTTGTTAGAGGACCATTCACAGTCCTCGCCTTGCTTGTCGAATTGTGTTGCATCCCTCTCCCCTGCTTCGCTGCCTTTCTGCATTTGTACAATTATGAAACCTAAGTTTGGTGCAGGGATTTATCAAAAAGCCAAACCAGAGGATCCAGTCACTGTCATCGCCTGTAAGATCATTAATGTCTATTGTGGACGTGCAGCGACCAGTGCAAGCAGCCTTCAGATTGTAATTTAATTTCCTGATCTTGAAACTCTTGATATTGCATGAAAATAGCTGCTTGGAGTACTCCTCAGACCTATCATCTATAGGCATAATACACGTGATACAGAGCAATGAAGTAGGTCCTCCTGTTGTGTATGATATTCTAAGAATTGAGGGTTTCAAAATATGGGTGATTATGATACAGTTGATAACCATCTTCCTATAGCTCTAGTTAAGGTTAACAGCTGCAGCAAACAGAACGTTGTCCCTGACAGGGCTCGGCTCCCTGGCTCGGGGCACATGTTGCAGAAACTGTCCTATACAATTACAATTAACCCACACAGCCCTTTGGTCTGAGACTTGCTCTGCAAAGGTCATAATGTGGGTTCATTGATTGAGACGTTGGCTTGTCGATGGCATTGAGCGCAGGAGAAAAGGTCTTTCTGCTGAGCACATCGACACACAACAAGTGGCTTTTTCCTGAGACCGGTGGAGGAACCTCACAGCGTAGCTCACATTTTAAATGTGTTGGTAGGTTTGTGCTGCAGTTGTATCATGTACTTATCAAGCACATGATGATGACGCAACAATAGTGAAGTGATCATTAAAACGTAGAAAGATATCTTCTGTGACGTTTTCTTATGTATATGAATTTCAAATTTCTATTTCCTTGTTGTGTTCCTGAAACTCACCTCAACTGTTGAACGTAGTAGAGATACACTGTGTTTCTTTGATCTTCGGTGTGTGTCCGTGTGTGTGTGGTCTACAGTGACATGACGTCTTTCAGACAAGAAGAGTGTTTCAGACGACAACAGCTTCCTGTCTGATGCAGGCAAGCCCTCTTGCCAATGATATGCTTGAGCCCACCTATATGTCCGAGAGGATGGGGGGGAGACGTGTTTCCACGTGCTTTGTGGATGGAGAAAATGTGGTCATCTAATGTCGGCCATTACTTCAAAGGTTCTGAACCTAATTTGGCCCATTGTAGGACAACACTAGTGTGGCTTCGGCCTCAGCTGCTGTCCCAAACTATTTGTTTTTAGACTTTTCAGGACGTCAGCTAGGACATTTTCAAAGTTGTCTCAGCGATGTGAAGTCTGTGCGTCGCTGTCAGTTATCCTGCCATCTAAAGTAGGTTAAGCTTGGCAATCAGTGAGTGATATTGTAGGTTTTCCACATCCTGATTTTATAATGCCCGGGGCCCAGGCACAGAGATGAATCGGAGTAATTTGGCTGCAGTGGCTTTCTTTAATTGGAGAATGCTTATGTCACCTTTTCCTGGCGATCTCTGCGCTTCCCATTTAGGCACCTGTTTGTGATAAGCAATATCCAAGCAGATGGCAGGTTTATACCTGGCTGGAGAGCAGTGGGGAAACAAACGTGTTGTGCAGTTTATTCAACATATAAGAATACTTAATTCCACGACCAGGTACAGAGGCAGCTTTGTAACGTGCATGCATGATGTTAATTGTTTACAATGCCCACAACAATAAAACAGTAATAGTTTTTATTATTATCATTTATAAAAAATGGGATAAAAATAGCTACCGTGGTGGTAAACATGACCACTGCCAGAGGCCATGTGGACTTCTGTGGAACAAAAGCACAATTCAATGGAAATGTTGCAGTCAAGTAAAGTCAAGTTGTCTCCTCATTGTGTGTTTGCAGTACCTAAAATAAAGAATCTGCTCAGCTCTAGTTTTGTGTATTAATATGTGGCAGACGTTCCATTTTTATAGCGCAGCTTCTTTCCCCTGAAAGTTAAATGTTCTGAGCATGAGCAGGATTTAGGTGCAGTGTAAGGCTGTCAAGTGAGTCATCAGGTTTTTGTGTAGCAAAATTAGACTGGCAGTGGTAATACCAGACGACGGGTTCATCTTCTCCCTTCGTTTGTGCTCACGGGGCAGAACGCTGTGGGAACGGACATGGCAGGGTGTTGTATGGGACAATGGAGCTCCAACCTTGAACCAAACATAAAGAGCTCTTTAGCCCAGACCCCATCATCATCCGTCAGCAATAATTGGACAATACCCAACGAAACGTTGCTCACCTGTGAACAGACCTCATACTCCTTCTTCCCCCCGACTGGGTCACACTTCCTGCAGCTTGTCTCCCCCCCGTGCGTGCACACACCCCTCCGCCCTGCTAAGTCGTGTCGTATATTAGGTACAGGGAGAGCTTGGCTCTCTGCCGCGGTGTGCCGTGCTGCGGCAGTCTTATCTGTTGACAATAATAGACTCCGAGGAGTTAAGAGAAAAGGAGAAGGAGCAGGAGAGTGTGGGTGTGTGTGGGGGAGGGGGTCTTGATGGAGAGATTGGAGTGAGGATTCCAGTTCAGCCTGGACCGCTGCTGCTTTCCCAAGAGGGTCGTTGTTCCGTCCAGCCCTGGAGATGTTATTTTGGGTAGCAAGGATTATTAAAGCATCCTCTGACTCACCCCTCAGCTTTTTTCATTACCTCTTCACTTTCTGTGTAGCCAGACAGCCAGACAGAGTCACTGCCTTTGATTTCGAATGCAGCTTGCTCATTGGTATGAAAAATGCATACTTAGCAAGACCAAGAAGAAATGCATATGTGGAGAGTGTGTGTTCGAGAGTGCAGTTGCTTGTGTGTCAGGGAGGGAATAAGAAGGCAGGCTGTGATTCTTCGAATTTTATTTCCCGATACAGAACCTGTTTAAAATAGAATTTGTTAGGAATACCTCAACAGATCTCAGTATGTTCCCTACATCTAACACTTAGTGAAGAACTACAATGACTGACTAACACTGGGCGGTCAACAGACAGCAGAGCATCAGGCATGAAGGGATGATCTCCGTGGATTCTCCACATGTTGACCTGGAAAGATGAATGTGTTACAACTTGGGGCATTCGAGTGAGGTAGAAGTGTACCCAAGGCTGTAATGGTACATTGTGACATCAGTGTTAGGTGTGGTTACAGGTGCCTGTACTTGATATTGTTTGAATTAACAGTTGCTGAGTCTCATTTCAGATACCTCCATTAATACCCTTTCACAGCCTGTCACAGAAATTGCAGCATATTGTTAAAGACTTTCTGTGTGATGGTACGCAGTGAAACATTAACACCTGTGTGTAGGTGCAAAAGCTAGATGTGCACAGTTTACATTTTCAGCTTCCTCTGCAGCAATTTTCACAAGTTTGAAAATAGGTTGTTGGCCCCTCCCCTCCCTTCCCCTGCAGCTGCACTGCCAAGATGGCAGCCATTGAGGGTGAGTGTCCAGCGGTTTACCATAATTGGTACACAGGCCGGCCGCACAGTCTGAACGCACTTATGCACTCAAGCTTGCGTGTGCAAGTCGGGAAGTACGTGAATTGAGACGCAGCAGATATGTTAGATGACAACTTGTGATTTCAGACGTGTCTGAACCTGCAGATACGTATCATCCACCCCTGTATCCCAACTCTGCTTTACAGATCTTTATAGTGAGTTTTAGCTCATCCTTAAGCTGTCTCGTTGCAACGTCACCTTCATCGCTGCCATGAAGTTAGATAGTTTCTGTCCTACCCTGCCCCTAGACTACTTTAGAGTGACCTCCTGATCAGTGTTTATTCAGTCATAGTAGGAAAAGCACGTGTCATTAGTATCATTGGCTGTGCTCTGTTGAAGTGTCCCAGGAAGCCATGGTTTGGGTGAAGGTGAGCCAGCAGTAACAATATCCAGACCTCTGAAACAGCTAAAAGGTAGTTTTAATATTTACTGTTACGGTTCAAAAGGTGTGCAGTAAGAAAGGCCTGTTGACCCGAGTGCAGCTACCATTTGTGAGAGCAATGCAAAGTTGTTGTTGGCCAGATGTCGTCACACAGGGTGTCGTGTGGTTTCTTTAGAAGTGCTGAGTCGGATGGTGATGTCTTTCATGTGGGAGTGTTTCAGTAAGGTCTGGTCACAGATGAGCTCCTATCGCATGTAACTCTTCATAGGTTCAAAAACTTGGTAATAAATGTTAATTACCCACCAGTGCGGTGGTGTTGATTGCTCACAGGTCCTCCAGACGACACCCCCAGCCCACTCCTGAACAGTTCTCTGTATAATTCTGTAGGTCAGCTCCATCTGAAGTCAATATGCATAATTACAGACGGTATTTCTGTGCTGCTCCACATTTACTCCAGTGCACTGTCTGGCTGCTTCTCTACTCTCCAGGTTTTTCTTTAATTGAATTATTCCAGCTGTGGTGGGCGTGTTTATTCTTCTGTGGTCGTTGCAATAGGATGTAAAAGGTTGACACGCTCCGTCCTTCGTACCTTTCTCTGTAGAGAGGGGAGAAGCAGGCAGCAGTGTTACACTCCTGACTTGTAGCTAATCTTAATGGCATATTCTGTTGGGGCTTGGCCTACATAGGATGCTCGTGGTGCCTCTTCTTAAAAAGGAGCCCTAGCAGGCGGTGCAGCAGTGCAGAAGATGAATTACCCACACAAAGTATAAACTAACGTGAACACACCAGGCACTGGTTGGTCTGCTCATAGATGGTAGGATGGAGTCTGTGTTCCTGGAGCCAATTACTCTCAGACCTGCAGACGCTGTCAGCCGCACTGACGGTTGTCTCCACAACTTTCTGTCCACAACTTTCTATATAAGGCTCCCACAAGCTTTCAAACAATGCAGGAGATGAAGTGAGCGGTAAATGAAACGGCTGGTTTTGGTATCAGCCATGTGTGTCTGTGTTCGGTGCTATTTCTGATGATAGCAAAAATACTTTGCTCTAGTATTTGGCAGTGGTGAAAAGTATCTAAGGACATGTACTCGATTACGAAACTAAAGTACAATTTTGAGTAACTTGTACTTTGCTGTAATACAATTCATACAGAGATATATTGTGCAATATCTCTCACACCTGCTGCCGAGGCTTTACAGTATATGTATGTGCAGTTGGTGGATTCATTATTTAATCGTGATGCTTTGACTTTGTTAATATAAGTACATTTAGTTTCTCATACTGGTACTTATTATTTTTCATGAATTACTTTTTCTTTGTAGTTTTGGTACAAAACTGTGTAAGGTTACAGGTTTGCACATGGAACAACACCCGAACTCTTTAGCATGTTTTAGAAGTAATTGTGTCACAATGTTTACCGACAGAACGTCATCGTACGAACAGGCTAAAACTGCATTCTGCCTGCAGCAAGGGCATCATATGCATAGAGGGTCGGGGGGGGGGGGGGGTTTTGGTTTTGGGAAAA
>CAAKHC010019737.1:8107-21449 GCA_901007825.1 Macroramphosus scolopax | reverse complement strand
TGTGTGTGTGTGTGTGTGTGTGTGTGTGTGTGTGTGTGTGTGTGTGTGTGTGTGTGTGTGTGAGTGTGTGTGTGTGCGCGCGCGCGCGCGCGCGCGCGCGCGCGCGCGCGCGCGCGCGCGCGCGCGCGCACGCACGCACGCACGCACGCACGCACGCACGCACGCACGCACGCACGCACGCACGCACGCACGCACGCACGCACGCACGCACGCACGCACGCACGCACGCACGCACGCACGCACGCTATATTCACTACATCAAGGTTTCTCCAGCTTTAGGCTGCAGTTGGCCCGTAACCACGGAGACACTAATTGGGTCTAGAGCGAAGGGGTGCATCTTAATTAACGCCTGATGGAAGAATGGGGTTACAACGTTCCTTGTCTCGGTCTTCCCTCTCTTCTCTGAGGAAAACGGTTCCTTGTTCTTTGTTCAGTCTCAAAGCACTCTGCTGTACCCGCCTAACATCAGATAAGAACAATATCACTCTAATATAAAAGACGTGCTTCTTCTCCCTCTGGCTCAGCTTCACAATTTGCTTCTAAAAAACACATTTTTCCCTGCTTACGTCAAAGGCATGCTTGCTTCAACAATTGAAGTTGTAAAGATCATAAAATTCAATGTGACTGAAAGGTTTCTAAATAGGCTTCACAGTATCTGTGATGATCCTCTCAGAGAGCAGGTCCTTCAACAAGGAACCCCACAACTGAAACCATCACGTAGTAGTATTGGAAATGTTTTCATAATGTGATGTTTGCTGAGAAACGAATACGGACTGGAACGCGGCCCATCCACACCTCCCAGATGCTGCTCCGCACTGCTAGAATGACAACTGACAAAAGCAGCACACACAACAACGGCTGTGATTTGTGGGCGAAATGTAAAACGATGAGTCAGAGAGAAAGTTAGAAGCAAGAGAATATCAGCTGCCGTGTGGACTGAAAGTTCTGCTCCACCTCATTCAACACAGTAGATGCAGTAGAGGTCTCTCTCTCTCTCTCTCTCTCTGAGTAACCGTTTATTTAAGCCCTCTCCAGATTCTAGCTGAGAAACATTGAGATGTTTTAAATAATGTCACCTTCTCTATCTTTAAGCTGTTTCTAAGGTTTGGTGAGCCGAAGACAATTTTCTGCCTTGTGGGAAATAAACATCGCGTTTGTACCATGTGGACAAAATACACTGTGACAGAGATGATTTTCACTATGAACACTCTCTCCCACCCACACACACCGAGGTAGAGCTTTCAGTTGCATTAACAAAGAGATTAGCGTGTGCTGTCCTCAGTGTAGGACAGCGGGAGTGTTTGCTACGGTGTGTGTACACACTGCAGCAGCAGATGCTTCACATGTACAGTAAGGGGGTCTTTAGGCTTTAAGAGTCGGGACAGTGTGTACACTTGCATGTGCACAAGTTTGATAAGCTGCTTTTCTTCTCACCTGTGTGACACTTTTAGCATTGTGGGTCCACACGCGCACACACATGCACACACACACACACACACACACACAGTCAGAGTGACTCAATGTAGCTTGAATGTCTTGTTGCCTCAGTGCCGAGTGTTTGACTGTCTTTTTCTAAAAACGTTGTTTTTAAATGACCGTTAAAGATGGCGTTCACGGTAACGTGTAGCCTGCCTTTGACCAGAGGGCACGGGTAGCAAGGGTGAAGGCTCTGTCACCCAGTGCCTGGTCCTGAGTGGTAGAGATAGGAGGTTGGCATCAGAGGAGCAGAGACTGCTGGAGGGAGGATGCTGCTGGAGGAGACCTGTGAGGCAGGAGGGGGCCTGGTTGTGGAGGGCTTCATTTGTAAAGAGAAAGAGTTGGAATTGTATCCGTTGTGGGATACGGAGCCAGCGTAGGTTCTGGAGGACGGGGGGGATGTGGTCACGGGAGCAAGGAGCAGTGAGTTCTGGATGTGGTGAAATGTATTGACTTTTGATGATGAGCTATAAGCTCTTGCCGTCGTCAATTCTGGATGTGATGAATGCATGGATCAGAGTTTCGGTTGTGGAGAGGACAAGTGAGCGGCGGAGGCAGGCTGTGTTTCTGAAGATTTGACGTGTTGTTGACTCCGAGGTTGCAGATGTGTAGAGAAGGAGACAGGGTGGAGTTGTGGATGATGAGGCAGTTGGTCTGAGTGGAGCGAGTTGCAGTAGTGAGGGATACAGTGGAGGATGTAGAGCTGGACGTCAGCGACGTAGCAGTGGCGATGGAGACCATGTCAGCGTATGATGTTCCAGAGGGGCAGCATATAGAGAATGAACAGGAGACCAAGCACTGAACCCTGGGGGACGCCATGGGAGGGAAGGTGCAGTTGTTGATGTTGATGAACCGTTGTCTCATTGTGAGGTTTGACTCATCATCTGCAGTTCTCTTTCTGTCCTCTGGGTAAACGTACTGTGTCAAATATTCACTCTCTTTTAGCTCTGTCTGCGATTTCTACCATCAATCCTTTATCTTTACCTGCCTAATGCTCTACAATGTGCATTAACTGTGTCTGTATTCAGCATTATGAGACCAAAACAGTAAACTAGAGGTGGACAGGTTCGGTGAAACTCTCTGTAAAGCTCCATAAAGATGCTGGAAGCTGCAGAGTCAGCTGATAATTCTCTGTAGTTTCATCAAAAAGACAACTGAACACAAGCTAATTATAGTTAGAGTCCATGAAATGTATTTCATGATGCATTCAAGTCTAAACATGTTTTGAAGCTCGGATAACTTTCATTCCATTTTCACTTGAGCAAAAAGAGGTCATTAACCGTTCTTATCAGTCGTCCAAAAATCATGTAGCCATGTAAATAAGTTTTGGTTATAGATGCCTTTGACGTCAGGTCTCACTTCATACGGGATGAACGGATGACAGGCTAAAAGATAGTGTTCATTTCACCTCACAATTCAAGGTGAAAGACTTGAGTTGGTTGTTTATTTTCATAAAATGTTAATTGGATGTTAAAGTGTTCAATGGTTTATTGAACAAAGTACTTTGGCTGATGTGAGTTGTTCATATCTTCAGCCACTTCAGAATGATTATGCATCCCCCAAATGAAAAGAAAGTTTAAACAAAACATGTCAAATCAGAGAAATAATTGAAGACGCTGCTCCCGCCACAACAAATCAAATATGTTCTGACTCATAGTTCAACTCAAGGACACAGCGGAGTTCAAACAGCACCAGGAGCTGGAGGACATCGATGGAAAAAAAGGGTTTAAATCATGTCTGAAGCTTCCAGTCACAACAGGTCCACAGTGATGCCTCCCTCGCTGCTAAATGGACAGCGTTTATAAGCGCTTTTACACACAGTGCTTTACAATGTGCCTCTCATTCACACAGTGATGCTGCTGAGGGAAGATGCAAGCCGGGCAAGCAATTTGTGGTTTCATGTCTTGCTCAAGGATACTTCAATACATGGACAGGAGGCACCTGATGAATTATAGAAACTACTAAATCTTATAGGAACACCAAGAAATTCAAGCTGGTGTCGGCTGCACATTTCATACAGACAAACCAAATACTATTTTTAATGCAAGTGTTGTGTAACAAGTTAAAGAATAACTTGAATCTGCTGAATCTGTGATGAGGATGAATGGAATAATGACCATGTACAATAATCATTGATACATTGAACAACTATAGCTCTCCTTCAAAGCCAGTAAATTACGTGCATTGCAAGTAAACTGTTTCACCGTATTTGTATTCATGCACACCGGCTGCTCTACTAGCTCGATGGTGTGGAAGCAAAGTAAGGATAAAAACAACAGCAGCTCCCTGCATTCTTAACCCAGCTGAGTTAAGTGGGTTAGGGCTTTACCACATGACCTACTTCGCCTCTCAGGCAAACACACTGATACTTAACAAGGATACCTACTTTGCACTGAAAATCCCTTTAAAAAAAAAGGACTTACAATGTTTCAGCTCTTCAAAAACAGGCTCAATTGCCAAATAGCTGAGGATGACTGAACAAACATATACAATACCTCCAACGAGGAGGTTACTGTGTGGGGTTGGTGGGGGGTTTGGTGGGGCATGGACCGAGGAAGTACACATCTTATTATCTACAAATTAATTGATGTTTTCTTTTACATTTTCATTAATCTGTCAACAACTATTACAGCTCGATGAACCAAAATCAGGCATATACAAGATATACAATCAGAGTATCCATCCATCTGTAGGACTGCACTTCTTGATACGTTTTTAAATAAGCCAATTGTTGAATATATTACTGGAAAGGTTTTATATACACAAGCACAAAATATCACTGCAGCTAGAAAACCTTTTCACACGTGTGCAACTTTTTCTTTTTTACAATTTCACACTATTAGAAACACACAAGCAATTGTTTTTACATGCCCATATAAGGTAAATGGTGCATTTATGTAGCACCGTTGTACCTTAACGGCAGTCAAAGCACTTCACAATGTTGCCTCATTCACACCAACTCACACACGGTCGTTATGTAGCTTTTATTTTTTCTTAAGAAAGAATGGGGCAGAAATTACTTCTATGATCATGAAACATGTTTATGTATATAACTAAATGGCAGCTTCTTTCTTCCAAGCATCACCCCTGACGACCTGAAGAACAAACACTACTCACCTAGGCCGTTCTCACAGTCCGTAAACTCCATGGAATGAACGGCTCGGTCTACTCCATACGGGCCCATAAGTGTCCTGGTTTAAGAAGAAGAGATGAAAAGGAGGGAGAAGAAAGGGATAGAGAGAAAGAAGGGAGGAAAAATAGGTCCATTACTAACGTACTGTATCCATAGGAAGATGAAGCAAAGTCTAAGTAATGAGGCCTGCAAGCCAAAACCAAAACTAAGTTCCTCTAATACTCCTTTGACACTGGACACCAACTAACATCTGGCTTTAGTGTCCAGTGTGAAAAGGTACAATCAGCATTGATTCCCGGGTCAAAGGTCAGTGGTCAAAGGTATCTACTGGCTCCAGCTCCGGTCTACAGATAGATCAGGGGTTTTTAAAGTATGAGACGCTGGGCCTCCCCTCAGACCAAGCTAAAGGAGCCCCCCCCCCTTAATGTACTAGGGCCCTGTTCCTTACTATAATAATGTTAGAATGTTATTACATCCCAAACACACTTAACTATTGGGCCAAGGTAGCCAAGTATCTGCCATTACTTCAGACTACAGTCATTTAATCTCTTTAACCATAACCACAGTTATGCTATTCTAAGTGATGCCCTTTTGGTAATTAATGTAATAAATAATGCACCGCTCTTTCACCTCCATTTAATGAAGCCTCTGCTGAAACCGTTTGGACTGTTTTAAGGACCAAACAGCACCAACACGCAGATACAAAGAGACGAGAGGGATCCATAGCAGCTCACTCTTAGCCCAGAATTGAATTCAGCTTCAAAATTAAAAAGTGCTCTTGCTCTTTTGTCTGTAGTCTAATTACCTCATTTGCTGTGTTCAGTTATTTTTCTTGTTCAATGAGATCCAGTCTGTGTTTGAACACCTGCAGTAAAGTCAGGTTGAATGTCTGAAGGACAGCAGACAGGTGGTGGTCAGTGAGAGAGGATCTGGATCTGCTCACCTTCATCACTGAGGAGGTTTGTTTACATGTGCAGGTGATCCAAAGAGAACCAACCTCTTCTCAGCTTCTGTGTCAATCTCTTTTTCAAGTTAGCTAACAGCTAGCTAGCATCTTTCGTTAGCGTCGGTTGACCAAAACATTGCAGTTGTACAAGTGGAGATAAATTGAAGTTGACAGCCAAAACATTCAGTGCTCTTTTAGAAACTTTCAGAAACAGTCGTACAGCTCAGCAGCAAATCTATCGATCGATCGATCCGCGAGCGACACATAGAGCCGTAAAACACCGAGCTACACAGGGCCCGCCCACACCACACTGCCCCACCAATCAGCAGCGCGCACTGCACACACACATCTGTGTGATTGACAGGCAGGTGGGAGACACAGGTTGCTAAACTGAAGGCGCTAACGCTCGCAGGAACACACGGAAAATAACGTCACAATAAATACAATAGGCAGTTGTATTGCGTGCATGATGTGCACTTATTAATGTACAAGAATGTGAATGCTGGAGCATTCATTCTTGTTTATCTTTGATTCCTAATTCACCATTAACTTCACGCGGGCCGGACAGAGACCGCCAACGGGTCGGATGTGGCCCGCGGGCCGTAAAATGCCCAGGTCTGCTGTATACTATATATATATTTGTATACATATATATGTGTAATGGATTTGAATTGAATGCCCAATGTTGAGGGGAACCTCAGATTGTTGGCATACAAATGATCGGAATTATAACTACTGACAACATTCCATGCTTCATTTGGTTTCTTTAGGCAATGACCACAATGTTTCCCTGACTTTAACCACATTGTTTCAGCTGTGTACCCACAGATGGTATGAAATAGGTGGACATAATAGGTGGACTGAAACGGCAGACCTTCATCACCGCCAGAAGCCCACCCTTCAATTACATGAAACTCACACAACTGACACAATTACACGCTCGGCTAGATATAAAAAGGATTAAATATAACATTTAATATTTCCTGGGAAATTACTAATGAGCATGATGTGGACTGAAATGTGGCCCATTAACACTCTGCACTCAACTGTGCACTGCCAAAAGTCGAATTTTAAAACTGACGTCCAGGAAAAAATGCAGATGTGCCCCAAACTATAATATCTTCTTCCCTGGCCCATTGTTGCACCCCTCCACCAAGTTTGGTAACAATTGGCCTGGTAGTTTTTGCTCATCCTTCTAAAAGTGAGACAGACAGAATTCTGATAGACGATTCTGACAGAATGACCAATTGAATTGCCTCCTTGGCCAATCATTTGCATTGATTGTACACCAGTGCACTGCTAGTTTGCTGGATTTAAGGGGCATTTGTGCTCATATGTGTGTACGTCTTCTCAGCGATCACACAACATGTTTCTGTCGGGTTGCCACACACATCACAAAGGAGAATTATCAATATTTCAGCTGCAGACGGCTCCCAAGTTGCAATCTGACACTCCCACTTTAGGCAGTGAAACACTGAGGCTGATTGAGGACACACTGAACTCAAATTAAAATATAATGAAGTCAGCAGAAGCATTATTATTAATAATATCTGAAGACAAGAGTTGTGGATAGCTTTGATACGATGCATGACATGCAAACACTAGCATAAAGAGATTTGTTTGAGAGTGACACTCTTACACTTCAAGTTAAAAAAAAACAAGGCTGGCAAGTTGACCTTGAGTTGTTGTTTGTTTTCCCATTCCCTCTTTCTCTCTCTTCCTGCAGCTCAGATACACCCTGCATCGCCTCTTTCAACACTTTTCATATAATAATTGCATATAAAGAGTCATAGAGCAGTTCCAACCGGTCAGTTTCACCTTGTGGCTCAATGCCGTCGGGGACAGTAGATGACGTGTTGAGCCAGTTTCAGCCAAGGATTTTTATACTTTTAAGTGGATCAGCAATGTCAATACTAAAGCAACAAAGTGTAACTATTTGACCATAAACAGCTGTGAATTCATGTCAATGGTAAGCTAACTTGTGATCGGGAGGATGGTGTCTCGTTCATTCCCACTCTGCGGCCCTGAATGTCTGCTGTTGCACCTTGTAACTGACCGGACCTGCAATAGGTTTACAGCTACAGAAACTAGCAGCAACCAAAGTGAAGATAAGGTTGACAGGGCAGGCTAAGAATGGAAAATGATCCCTCAGTCAGTGTAATGTTAGCCGTTACCAACTGCATTTTAATGTTTGTAACCGCTGCCACTGTGCTGCCATTGTTGCTGCCACTGTTTGTAACCGCTTTCACCAACATGGCATGGCTGCTCTGTTTGTAACCGCTGCCACTGACCTGCCACGGCTAGTCTAATGGTCATCCTTTTTTCCCCTTCAGATAATGTTAGAATTAGTCCTGTACTCTGCCTGCCTACATATCAACATAATTACATGGCGAACTTGTGCCAGCACAGCCGTTGCTGTTGCTAAGCAAAACTACTTGATGCCGCTTTGACAATGGCACTGGGTTTCACCGAATGCATGCATGTAATTTAGTTTATTGCTCGAAAACACGTTCAAGCATGCAGTAGCATGTCTCTTTGAATAATTGATGAGGACCGAAATGATGTGTTTTCATGGGGCCCTTAATCTCTAGGTGCAACCCTGCAGTTACACTTGCTATACTGCAACATTGCTTTTCATTTCTTATGTGTTTGAAGATGTTCTTCACTGAAATAGTTGTCACCTCTTTACAAAGGACAATAGGTGAAATATCTATATTGTTCTTTTGATATTTCACCAACAGGAGGAAAGACGTTGGTCATTAATCTTCATCAGCCTGATTAAGACATTTTAAGGAAGCATGGTTTTACTTCTGATGTGGATTCACAGAGGAGTTAATAAAATGTCAATGATCGATCCCTCATTTGTTGGGCTAACTTCACTGTACACTCCTTTATGAAGCAAATGTGGATGATAATCTCCAGAACGGCCAAACGGACGCAGGCAGCTCTCGTGCGCTCGGAGCCGTTCAGACGACAGATGGTGCGAGGTGAGTCCCGCACCGGGGCAGCCTCACCGCCGGAAAAACACACACTCAGCGGCTCCTACCGACCACCTATTGTCGGTATAATGTGCTGTTTTTGACATCCACAAGACGCTCGACACCAACAACAACCGTTTCTATGGATGAAATTCAGCATTGGTGAACCTTGAAGTCCGCGCGCGAGGCTCCTTTCAATTAAAGACGATGTCAGTGTGAAACATCTAAAACATCCCCAGCAAAGCAACAACAAAACAACAGGCACTTCCCAAAAGTAGGCGAGGGGAAGTGTCGCGCGCCTCGTGCTCACCTGCTGATGATGACGGCTCCTTTATACATGACTGAAAAGGTTGGCATCTTGACATGGAGCCGCTTCTCCGGTCGGTCGGACTGACGGTCGGTCGGTCGGTCGGAGCTTCCCCAGCCTTCAACCTCCAGCCAGCAGCCACATGGTGTGTGTACACGGGCTGCCTCTAATGCCAGCTGAGCAGACTGTTCGCTCCAAACATCTCCACCTTCACCCACACATTTAATCTCTTACATAACTAAAGTCGCCGAAAATTAAAAAGGGGCACCGAAAGCGCAGAGACGTGAAATGATTTGGCGAGGTTTATCTCTCACACATCTCCCCGGAGACAACCTGTCATCTCTGCCTGCCTGTTGGACTAGAAGAAGGAATGCAGACCTATTTGTTGCATTGGAATAAGAGCTGAAGATGCATCATTCATATGATGCTCAGCACTGCCTGTCCATTCTAGGAGAATACTATTCATATTATTTATTTACAGCGAGTGTGTGCAATATTTTACCAGACTTCAGAATATTACACCCAGGGGCTATTAGTATATCCCCGAATTTTAAATAAACATAAAGCAACCTTTCAAAATATTTCCTCTGCCTCCAATCTCACAAACAACTGTGTGTTCAGCCTTGGAGTGTTGAACCCAGCAGGAGGGGCTCACAGTGACTTTAAGCACATTAATGCTGAAATGCCTGTCTCTCCATTTAGATACAGCAATTTAATCCTTTCTTTAATATCCATCACGAACCATTGTCATTCATCATTCAAGCCTCTAAGCATCAGCAGTTTATATGACGTCAGTAAATCTATGTATTTTTTGTGCGTACATTTATTTTATATAACAGGAAGACATCTTAAATGTCTGTCAGAAGTTACCACAGCAAAATCAGATGATGTTTAGTATTGGGGGATTGATAGGTTCTCAATTCCTTTTAATCTGGACCCCAAATATGACTTCCAATAATTAGCTGCAGACCCCCATTTGAAGTGATGCCCAATAGCGACCCTTATCTCCAGGGATATCTAACTTTGGGCAGACAATCATTTGAATACAATAAATCTGATCCAGCATCAAAAATATTAGATAATAAATGAGTAGTTATTCAAATGTCAATGTCTTTTTTCTAATTGTCTTATAAGAGTCTTGTTTTTTGTTTTTGCCACAAGTGTTTTTATCCAAAAAATAAAGAATAAATCCCTTTTCAAAATGAAACAAAACAATATATATCGTATTGTTAATATTCAAGAGTCAGATCAGTGATGCTGTGTATGACTTCTTATTGTGAAATTAAAATATTCCTGCTGAAGACCCCTGAAAGAGCCACAGGGGCCAGTGGGGGGGCCACTTTGAGAGCCCCTGAATTATTCAGCTGTGTTTCTTTCTACGGCCTGTGTATGTGTATCTGCCAGATGAGGGTCAGTCTAACAGTTATGTCTTTCATTTGATTTACCTGGTCTGCCTTCAGTCTGACGGAGGTATCAGAAGCTGGTTACCAGCGCTTCCCACTGGTCGATGGGAAGGATTGCGTTTCTTTATCTAACCTCCGGATTATTAGAGGTTTCTTCAAGCCACTACAAATGATTCAAATAAAGCAGAACACCCCCATTTGCAACCAGTGCAGATGGCTGACAGGATTTAGGGTACGCAGAAAGATGGGAGACCATTTAGAGACCTGCTCTTTCATTAATGACCATGCAGGTAGTGACTGCGTGACGTTGACTTTAGATTTCAAAGATCGTTTTCACAGCTGCAGAAAAGAAATCTTGATTATTTCTTTGCTATTGCTGTAGGATGGGTGATCCTGCAGAACCAACACAGACATCATCACACCAACTGTGAAAAACCTTGTTGTGTCAATATAAGGTGTGTTTGCTTCTTCTGCCTTGAAGACTGACTAAAGGGTTCAGAATCCAATGATGCTGTTTCACTTGAATGTGCTGTAGAATAAAGAGGCGGTAAACACACACCCCCACACACACCCACACACACATTCTCATTTGTTGCTCAAACACAGCACACAAAATCTGAAAGAGTAGAATTGGAGAAATGACTGAATAAACCAAACCCGTCCGGATCCACATGACTGTACGTGTCGACGAAACATTACTTTAATGTCACAGACCTTCTAACTTCATAGCTAAAAGCTGGTGAACAGCCTGTTATCACTGGTATGTTAGCCCAGAACACACAGTACATGTGAGTAAACTCAGCCTAACTAACTGTGAGACAGGTGAAAACATACCTGGCAAAGCCTCGAGGCCTTTTGAACCTTCGGAACATGCCTCTGTTTTTTGGGAAAGGCCTGGATGTCTGATTCTCCGTGGCTAACATCGTCTCTCTGCAGATTCCCTGTCATGACACGCTGCCGCTGCCAAGCACATCGATTGCCAGGTGATGAAGAGATGATAAGCTTATAGCAAAAGGATAATACACACAGATCCTCACGACACTACATGCTAATTATAGGCCTTTATGAGACGGCTACTGAATAACGTGAAAAAGGAAGAAGACATTCTGCTCCTTTGAATTTCTACTACAAAACACACACACACACACACACACACACACACACACACACACACACACACACACACGATGCTGCTGTCAGGTTAGCTTGCATGCCGCCACGCGTCGATCGAGTCGACTGTAGATGTTGATCATGCTTCTACTGTGCCTGCACTGCAAACATCACAAAGATACAGATGCTACGTCTGTTCAGGATGAGGCACATGAACACTTGGTTGGTTTGGGGGGAAATCACGAGTTCAGATAAGCACTTCAATGTTTGCACCTGCGTGACTCATCAGTTATTCGCCAAAGGATCGCTGCTAGTGGTGCACGTTTTCCAACATTTTGTTTTCCAATACATCCCAAATACATCAGCTCATCAAAATAAAGGTCACCAAGCCTGTCCAACCACTACTTGCATGTTTAATTTGTTTTTATCCACTTTTCCCGCCTCCTCCAGCAGTCAACACTCAGGAAATTAGACAAAAAATAGACACATAGAAAGAGTACATTAATAGGTTTCATTACATTAGTATAAATAATTTATATTATATGTTATCTTATTTTGAAATTCAAACTTATTCTCAGTCAAAATGTTTAACTGAGAGAACACTGATGGACCTGTGTTATCAAATAAAATGAAATAAATGAAACGGTTCACAATAAGACTTCTGCTCTGACACCGTTTCCTCCACCAAGGAGCTTACGAGTTCCGTGTTGGTTGTTTGTCTGTCTGTTAACAAGTTTACTCCAAAACTACTCGGTCAGTTTGTCCAGACGTCATAGTATTATGCATCATAGTTCTCAGAAGAACAGTTTGAAGCTAAAAATGGCATTTTTTATTGTGGCCCCGGCCGTCTGCGCCCTACGAATGCCCTGCAAGGTTTAGTCGTGTTTCCGCCTACGCACCAATAATTCCTCTAAGGCTAAGTCAAGGGATCTGATGTTTACCCAGATGTGGAGATTAGAAGATAGTGGAGGCCGTCCAGTCTCTTACCTAACCCACTGGTCTTGTACTGACTCCAGAGACGGGATTTGGAAGCACAGATGTAATCTTGGCTAACACTTGACTGGTATACTCAGCTTTTTGGCAGTGCTGTTATCTCTTTTTGCTGACCTGTTGGGCTACAAAAAATACACGAAAAATACTCCTATGTAGACACATGTATGACAATTTATATATCTTAAATATCAAGGGAAACCTGCATTGAACAAATTCTTAGGAATAGTGGTTTGAAATGCTTTTTACTACTTGCATTTAAATCTAACATGATTTACTAATCAAGTGTTTTCAGTGACAGATTTTACCATAACATGTCATCATCTTGCTGATGTAACATGCCAATCCTTCTGTGAAATAATAGCACCAGTGCAGAATGAATGATAGAAGACAAACATGTTCTACTGACATCCTCTGGTATAGATGAGGGCTGGTCGTTGTCCCAAGGGGCCGGATGAGAAGCAGCGACTGTTGTTGAGCGTCGGACCAAAAGGCTGAACTCCATTTTGCTCAATATTAATTCTATCTCTTTATAAAAAGTACATTTTAATTTTGATTAGCCGCTACTGGTAAGAGTCAACATTACAAGTAGGCTGTGAAAATGATGTGCAGGCAGACTAAAAGCACCATTACATCACTATTTGATCAGATTTCACAAACATAATTGATATGATGACACTTAATTTAGGAATTTTTGTTTCAGATATCAAACAAGTCATAAAATATTCACTTTGTGTTTTTATATTCCAGCATGTTTTAGCTGAAAAGAAGACATTTGTTATTTATAGGAAATTATTCTTTCAAGCGTATGAATTATTATTAGTCCCAACATGATTATCATATTGCTGCTCCTTTCCACTCTGGCTTCTTGTTAATCTTTACAGTATCAAGCGCAGCCGGGATTGAGGATTTCTCTGTTATATATTTTTTAAGTGACAAAGTTTGAAAATCTCTTTTAGGAGCCGCTGTCAAGTGATTGAAGGCAGCGAATAGCCAATC
>CAAKHC010019736.1:33100-47193 GCA_901007825.1 Macroramphosus scolopax | reverse complement strand
CCCCCCCGGTTTGCTGGTTCGGAGTGTGTAGGGCCAGCGGTTGGAGGGGCTCTGGCTCCCTGGGGTGCAGTAAAGTGATAGGGCAGTGCAGGGGGCTCGGATCGCCCCCTCAGGGAGGAGGTCAGGGGTCTGAGGCTCTGGGATCAGGGTCATGATAGTCAGACAGGCTTCAGGTGCGGATTCACTGCTGCGGCTGTGTGTGTGGTTCTGTGTGTGTGTGTGTGTGTGTGTGTCTTTCCTATGCGCTTATTCCTCCTCGTCTTCCTCGTTTTGATCAAACTTCATTTTATTGTTTAGATATTTATACATTATGAGCAGCTATGTAGCACACATCTAGATATAAATAAATCCTGGTTAGTTCCACTGCAGTTTCCTGTCTTTGATGACCTACTTTTCTTTATTTTAATTTGAGTTTCTTCCTTGTGGTTTCGGGTTAAAATCTCCTTTTTCCTAAAATTAAGATCAGCACAATACCAACATTCCTGTCTGCTTATTTTATTTCCATTATGTCTAAATTCATTAGATCCACTGATCATTTAAATCATTTTCATTATAAAAAATAAAGGAAATATATTAAAATCAGCAAGCAAGGAATTTAATAGCAAATTGAGTTAATTAACAGACTTCTTAAACTTCACCTTCCGACCCTCGGCGGCTCCTAAGATGAACGACGGCGAGGTCAGTCTGTCACCTGGGCTCAGACACTGACAAAACACTGGCTCTCCGGCTGAATAATGGGCTGTCACTAACCCCTGACCTCCGCTCGGAGTTTAAGGTGTCAGATCGATATTAGCGCTGCGAGCAGCCGGTCTGATGGGAGGCGTCCTGGGATGTTCGCTCTCAGAGGTCATTGTCCGGGTGCTCTTCAGGAGCATCCACGCCCAAACCTAATTTATAACCATCACTGTAATCACATTTGTATGGAGTGAACTCCAGCATGCTGCAGATTGCTCCTCCACACTTGCATGGCAGGTGCTGATGGGACATTTCTTACCGGGGTTATTTTAACCGGGACCGGCTCAGGGCCTCCTGGAGTTATGTGGCATTGGCAGCGGTGGAGGAGGTACGTGTGCGTTCCAGTGTGTCTGGGCCCGTGTCTTCCCGCATATATTCCACTTCAGTCATGGACGCTGTGTGTTTGTCAAAAGCGACAGTTCTGTGGTTTCGGAACATCGTGTTGTTGTTGTAAACTGCCGTCATGGCAACTCTTAGCACCATCTTTGGCACAGAGGGGGTTTATGACTCGGGCTGTTGGCCCCCTGAGGTTTTACACTGACTAAATGACAGAGCCCCGCTGTGTGTGTGCGTGTGTGTGTGTGTGTGTGCATGTGTGTGTGTGTGTGTGTGTGTGTTGACTGACACTAACCCCATGCTGCTGCTGCTGCTTTGACCTCCCCGACACCACAATAACGTTGTCAGTAATGAACCCACCTCGTGCATCTAAGAGTTCCTCAAACAAGTTTTTGTGAGACACCGAGCTCGTTTTTTAAGATTTACAAAGGTTTTAACTCTTCTGGAGGAGAGTTACTCCTTTTAACAGTTTGGAAAATATATATATATATAACTTAAATCATGTAATGCAAGTACACATCAAAGTTTGTATTTGAACCCACACTGACTGAATTCACATGCAGCTTCCCACAAGTGATTCTGTGATTGACTGTGTGGATTCGTGTCGGGTGGAACGCAGCGTGGCCGCCGCCGCCGCTGTGAGAGACTCGTTAGTGATTATCACAGTCGGGACCACCGTGATCCATAAACAGACGGTCCACTCTCATTCTCCCCGTCTCTGTTTCCTCTCCCTCTCAAGCCTCTGTTTTAGTTTTTTAAGTATCCGAGGTGCCTTCCCACAACCAGCAATGTGTTTTCCATCTGAGGCCAATTATTCACCTCATCTGGCTTTGTTCCCAGCAGAGGAAGAAAAAAAAAAAACAGAAACAGAGAACTGTCTATACTTTACGGGCTCCATTTTTCCCATCTTTCTCCTGTCAACGCCCCACCGGACTGAGCCCCATGGTGGACGCATTATGTGTTTAAATACACTTTATGTGTGTGTGTGTCCGGACAGATGTGTGTATATAATTAACCAACTAAATAATAACAGCTTTGACTTCCTTGCAGCAAAGCTATGAATGGTGGGGCCGGTTGAGGGAGGGGGAGCGAGACCTCCCAACCCTGAGGGCAACGAGATGGACAGACCCCATCTGGTGACATCACATCACAGGACCGATGCCCCAATCCCCCTTTTGGGAAGAGCTCCCTCTAGTGGGGGCAGCAGGAAGCTCAGTCTGATTGGCTGTTGATAGACAGTAGATTAATTCACTAGAGGGGTAAGACAGGAGCTTCATGTGATCACTGGGGGGGGGGGGTCCCTGCAAACAACAGGAGAGTTGTATCCTCACCTCCTTGGTGAACGAGACCTCCTTCACCCGGCTTCTAATAAAATCCGTTTTTCACCACCACAATCTGCCCCAGGCAGCAACAACAGTTCGTCTCGTGTTCGATGATAAAACAGGAACGCTTTATTTTATAGTTTAATCATTTCTTAATAGTATCCGTTACAGTAGCGGAGCTACGAGTGGATCAAGGGAAGTCTTTCTATCCAGTGTAGTTCGTATAATAAAAGAGCTCTTAGGTTGGATTTCCACCTAAAGGTCCTTTCGCTTAATCGAATTATTGCTGGTAAGATACATTGATTCAATTTGATGGTCACAGAGGCCGAATGCAAACGGTTTACATTAAGTAATGTAATAATACAGATGCTGAGAGGGAGACACACTGTCATGAGGTTGTTCTTTCAGTTTGAGTTCAGCTTTGTATGATGAGTCGATAAATACTTTCCAAATGTAACCTGCTTGAAATATAAAGGAACAGAGAGATATAAGGAGGTCTGAACCTTCCCTTTCACTTTCTCCAATTATCTTTTCATCTCCTCTCCTCCTCGCCTCCGTTATACCACTTTCTATCCACCTCTGTGAATGCACACGAACACATACTGGCTCTGTCATTCTTTAGCGGCGCCCCCCCCCGAGAGACACAAACACAACAGATTGGGATAAAGAAAGCAAACAAGCAGGGGAGCTCACTGAAAAGAGGGATTATCCATAGATATGTGCTTTGCTAAGAGCTCTGGTTACAGATTCATTGATAAGCCTCCTCTAACTAGCCGTGAGTCATTCAGCCAATCAGGGATCATTAATCCCCAAGACAAATGGATTTAGGATTTAGGTGCTTTTATTTGCTGACGGCTCATATGACACATTATGAGCGATGCTAAACTGATGAACCAGGCTGTTTATTTTTCACGTCGAGGTCTGATTGTTTTCTTTCTGCCTCCTGCTGACAGAACCCTCGATCTGCTCTCACCACCTCCCGCCGCTCCGAACAACAATGGGGGAAAAGGGAAACTGTTGAATTGAAACTCGATCAGACCTCTGAAGGGTTGACGACTCGCTGAGAACAAAGTTATTTAGGAACGCTGATCAATAATTCTCGGTTGATGATGCAAACGCAGAAACATGGATGCACGAGAGAGCGAATGGAAGGTTTAAATCAATCAATTCTCACGACCGACATGTTCTCATCCGCTGTCATTAGATGCACTCACATGCTGCCGTCCCCCGGCGGCTAATAGCAAACACACACGGTTGTGCATGTGCATGTGCATGTGCGACTCCGGCAGCCAGAGCAGTTGCTCCGATCATCATGTTGCCCTCAAATGGATTGAATTGCAGTTAGGTGCAAAGCGGTGTCTCATGTCCTGCGAGAGTTCCTCGTACATTAGTATCAGTGGACGAAGGGCAGGACAAAGCGTCTGTATTTGACAACCTTTGATGGGGATGGACTCGTCCGTCCCACGGGGGCTGACGGACCTCAGAGATTCAGGGTAAAGCTTGAAAACCCATGGAGGAGTGGAAAATAAGTAGAGATCATCAGGAGAACATCACTGGTCAGCTGGTCAAAAGACATGAAAAGACAGCACAGGCTTCACCGTCCGACCACATCTTGAGTCAGGCTGTGTGTTTTTGGCTCGGCGCCTCACCGGTATTTCATTTCTCTCACTCAAAAACGTCCTTTAAGTCCTTCTGGCAAACATGTGGAGCTCCGTCATGTGAGCGCCTCTCGCTGTGCATTTCATCATCTGCTGTAACACAAACCCGCAGTTCAGTTAAACACATCCTCTTTGCTATATGATTATGGCCACGTTTACCATGTGCGGTGATCTCATCATAAACGGACTGCAAACAATTATACCGAACACAGAATCCGTCCTCGTTGTATGTTCCTGCTGCTCCATCTCATCTTTACTTTACTCACTCGCTTCTTTCACCACGTCGTTCCTATGTTTCTCTCCTTCCCCTCCGCGAGGCATCCGGCCGCCCGGTTCATCCCAGATATCCATCTGTGAGGTTCCTCTGCCCCTATGGGGGCGGAGGCGCTCGGAATTTTGTTTGTGTGACTAAAAGGTGAAAACTGTGTTTTCAATTCAACAGCAACTTCTCTTTCTCTTCTCTTTCATGAGAGGTGAAACAGCTGAAGTATGAAATATGAGACTTAGAACAACGGAATTCGATGCTTGCCTGCTGGGGGGCAAAAGATGCTCCCTGACTTGCTGTTTCCCTCTGACTGGAGCCTCAAGTAGTGATGAAGATACTTATTTGTATTGAGAGGGATGAAAAATCCACAGGCCAACAGGTAACTGGAGGCGGATTTCCAAAAGCTTGTTGATGCCAGAAGTAAATACCGTCCCCACAGACACAATCTGTATCTGAATACAAATATCCAGGACTTCAGCGGGGTCGTCGTCACTTTTAGAAACTTCTCTCAACTTCCTCGCAGAGCGGCATTAGATAGAAGCTCTTATTGACCCTGAGTAATCTCGGTCGTTACTCCTGGGTCGGGTTTGATTGACAGCCGCTGACACCAGCTAACATTTGAGGCTTAATAAAGACACAGGAGGACAAAGCAGGCTATCCAGTGCTGCTGCCTGAGGTCATGATACTGTGGAGCCAGTCGACCCCTGCTAGTCATAATATCAGCGAGCCGCTCTGAGAGTAACGTGAAGGGTGGCCATGCTGTGCCTGCCCGGAGCCAAAATGCCCAGCTGGTGCAGGAAGGGGTGGAGGTGGGGGTGGAGGTGGGGGTACTGGAGAGACAACAATGCTTTTGGTTTCACATTTGACCAAACTATAATTAGAAAGGGAAAGAAGATTAGAATATAGTTGATGACGCCACAAGACACACACACACACACACACACTCACACACCGGCTCCTCTGCGTCCTCTCCAGACACAGTAGGACGGCCACTAATCCCGCAGCACATTTACAATCTGTGTAACGACAACTTGATACCCCCAGCAGGCCACGGCGAGCACACGCTCCCTTTACGCTCCTCACGAAGTCTCCCGAAGCCCGAACACGGACGTGTCAGTAGCAACAGCTGCTTCTCAGCCCTTTTCCTTCCTCTCTCACCTGGCCTCAGATCAGCTGACTGTTCCTCCCATTCCCCAAGACCGGGCGCAGGATCCGATCCGGGGGCCGATCTTTTAAAAAAAACAACAACCCTGCTGCGTTCTGGCAAGCTGGCCGGTATCAGATCGTCCGTCCGCTACATGCTCCAACACAGTTCTGATGGCTGTCACTGTGTCAATGAACAGAGGTGTGGTATTGAAGACATCCGTAGCATGTCAGGGATACTGACCCCGCGGGCCATTAGCAGCTACACACAACCGGCCGCCCGGCCCAGCTTAATCGGTCCCTGCTAAAAGCCTCAGAAATGCAACCTTATACAGCGCCTATGGGAATATATGTTTCCAATCATCCTCCTCGGGAATGAATACCTGCTATATCTCGCTGCGCTATCCCCCCCCCACCCTCCTTCTCGTGACCACCCGGTTTACTGTAAACACCAGGCGCAAGATCTTGGGGCTGTTTCATGACAGGGCTTGAGAACGGGCCTCATTTTCCCAGCCGCCGAGATTCCACAAGGGGCTCCTACGTCAAGCTGTCATATTGGGCTAATGAAAATCTCATTCTGCAGCGGGATCCTCTTAAAGCTGCTAAAAGCGCATGCTAACCAGGGGATTAGCCCTGTAACGCTATGGGACTTTAATTTCAGCACCAGCATAAGTCATCACTGCTGAGCACTGACATTGATATATGGCTTTGGACTGACTAGCGTGTGCCGTGAGGGGTTTCTGCCAGGGGCCGGGTGTGCTGCAGAGGGATTCGGTTGAATCTCACAAGGGGCCCGGCTTGATTGAGACTGACACGATGAGATCCGGTAAACAAAACCAGAGCAGATTCTGTTTCTGCAACAATATGGGAACGTTTTCCTCGTCTGTAGTCTCGGTATGATACCAGACGTCCCGTTTATTGTCATCCGACGGCTATGATGGAGTATTCAGAACTCTTCGGAGGATGATGACGATGCGGAGGATCTTCAGGTGATCTATATTAAAGCTTCAGGAGACCAAAGCTGCTGCTGCAGAAACACAACGGTTCTATCGTGTTCGTATCGTTGCTGATGTCGCTGTATTGATTGCAAACACGTGTAGAATCGAGTGGTCGTGTGCCTCTCTGGTGTCACTGTAGTAGCCCGGACATGCTCTTACGTAACGTCTTCTCAGAGCTTTGGAGCGGAGATTTAAGTCACAAATATGACAACTTGATACTTTAAGTTTGGTTACTTTAAGTGCTTAACTTCATTAAGACTCGGACTTATACGAGCGTTCTGAACACTCCCGAAGGACTCGAATTGAGCCCTGAAAAAATAAATATAGTTGTGAGTTTTGACCTGGATAAATCTTAGAACATTGGAAATAAAGACAACGTGCCTTAACACACAACTGAAGAGTCTTGACTGAGACTATAACCCTCCTCTCTCTCTCCTCTCCAGGTTCTACCGGGGTGATTACCACATCGACGTCTGCATCAACGACTACCTTGACGTCTTCTGTCCGCATTACGTCAGCCCGATGTCCGACGAGCGGGCGGAGCGCTACGTCCTCTACATGGTGAACTACGACGGCTACAGCTCCTGCGACCACACCGCCAAGGGCTTCAAACGCTGGGAGTGCAACAGGCCCCTGTCGCCCAACGGACCGCTGAAGTTCTCCGAGAAGTTCCAGCTCTTCACTCCTTTCTCCTTGGGCTTCGAGTTCCGCTCCGGCAGAGAGTACTACTACATCTGTGAGTATGCACTTATATAACCTCTGTGTTGAGAGTTTTAGTGAGGCTGGCGACGAAAGGTCTTCCGTAGTTTTGGTTTTCCGAACAGTATCCGAGAGAGCAGCAATACAACTGTTTTGTTTTTCAAGTCCTTGGACTGAGATCGAAGCCAAAACACGAGTCGGACGGAGCAAAAACATCTCGGCCGTGTAGGTTTTGGATTGAAGCGTCTTTTTGCGGCCGACCGGCTGAGCTCAGCTTTCCTCTCGGTCGTGAGAAGACTCAGGAAAACAAGCAGCTGGAAGTCGTGTTTTCATAAGTGTAGCCGGTGCCCTGCAGGGGCAGAAGAGAGAGACCGAACGGGACGCGGCGGCTTCTCATGGTGGATTAGACGTATTTGGCTGCGCTCCTCGTCAGAAGGTATCAACAGGAACCGATAACAAAGAGTCCAGACACTTGAGAGGGATCACGACTGTGACTTTATGATGAGGTTGGATGTTGGTGCTCATAGTTGTGGTCTGTTATAAGCTTTGATGTTGTTGTAGTTCCTGAGAAATTACTTTACGCTCCGTTATTCGTTCATTCAGCTGCGGTTGGATGTGAAACTGAAGATGACCATCCTCGGAGATTCTGGTGATTATTGATCACCCAGAGTCAGAGAGAGAGATAGAGAGAGAGAGAGAGAGAGAGCGTCCATGTGGCCATGTTGAGCGGTTTCGGCCCTTATGGCCCATCCCTCTCTCTCTCTCTCGTTGACTAGTACATGACTCATGCAACACGTCCTTGTTCACCAAAGACACTTGTATTCCTCCGGAGAGGACTGGAACTGAGCACTGGATGAAATAAACAAAAGACAATGACATGTTGAGGAGCATCGTAGTCATCACTTTTCACAAATCGGTCTTTGCCCACACACCAGCCGGGCGGTCGGTGGAGCTGAAATCTCTCTCTTCACGTATTTATACATCTGATTTAGTAATAATGTAATGAGATATATACTTTTTAATTGCACGCTAACAATTAGAAAGTTTCTTCCTCATTAAAAACACTTTGCATTAAGTTTTCAGCTGGATGCTGCAGAATCGTCCCCGTCCAGAAATGCTAATTGTGTTCCAGTGAGCTGTTTAATCAGCTGCTGCATCAGTTTCACATTCCATGTTGACTGTGTCTTCCCAAATCCTTCCAATAGCAGCGAGTTAATGCCGGTATTGTACATCAAATATGAGTTGGGAATCTCCTTAAGTGGCCGTGCAAACAACATGTTGAATGGGGGTTCATGTCTGCCTGTCTGAGGAAAGACAGGCGCTCCTTTGTCCTCCTCGGTGATCGTCACTTGCCCCCAGGGATCGGGGGGGGGAAGGAGAGGTGGGCCACGTCAAATAGATGACACCTGTGGTTGGCTGCAGGCCTGCCTGTGTGGCAGAAGAGCTGCCCCGGTGCGTGATCGGCTTCGTGGCCGGTCTCAGGTGGTCAAAGGTCACTCAGATGACGATGAAGTCTACGCTGCCAGTTTCTCGGGGGCCTCAGAGGGCGGCATGTTTTTCTAATAGAGCTGCAGTAGAGCGGGGGAAGCCTGATCCTAATCTCAGGGGATAGAAATCCAATTTTCAGAGGAGACAGTTGAGAGTCTGGCTCTCCCCGTGTGAGAGAGATGACTGTCTCCCTGTAAAGCCCTCGTTCTTCAAACGCCCGGTGCGCCCCGCACACCCACAGCAGATCTACATCGATAATGACATGAACCATCGCCAGCGCCGGGCCCGGGCACTTTCCCCTCCAGCTCCTCACAGCTGAAGCAAAGACAAAGATAAACCGATCATCACCAAAAAAACAACATCTGATCCCACATTATTTACATCAGATTATTTCTAAATCACCTTACAGGCTCAGACAGCATCAGCGTCTCGGTGATCCGTCGTATGTGTTGCCCGTCCCGAATGTGCGACCGCGACGGTCACAAGGCTTGTCACACATGGCCAAACGTGTAAAGTGTGTCTGTGCCTGTGATCTTGAGGTTTACCGGCGGCGGCGACCGGATGACCCGGCTAACGCTGAGTCTAGAGTTGCAGACGGAGCTGGAGTTACAGTCACGGCGGAGCGCGGCCGCGCTGCTGGAGGATAGAAAACCGAGACTCTGACCTCAGCGGCGTGAGCGAGGGGAAGAGAGACAGCAGGGTAATTGCCTGTGTGTTGGAATCTGTGACGGAACGTTAGGAGAGAGGCTGAGAAAGTGAGATGAAAGAATTTGTGACACCGTGTCAGGGGGAAGATATAGGATGAGAGCGGGAAATGGAAACACAATGATCTGCACTCGGGTGGCAGCTGCGAATACAACCGCTAACTAACAGACAGGAACTGATCGGGCTAAATAATGTCGACCAAATGCTGCAATACATCGGTGATAAAGAGTTCATGGTGTCTTCCATACGACACCTCGGGGTGCTCACGTCCTCCCTGTTCCTTAGTAACTTCCTGATCAGAAACAAGAGCGTCCATCTTTTTTTTTCTCTGCTGCAGCTGAGGGTTTTTTTTTCTTATTTTTAAAGTAGTTTGGCCTTTTTGTAATTTAAAATAATAACTGCTCTTACTGTAACTGCTCATGCACAGCGTCCCTTTTTACAGCACCGACTCGGCTGCAGAGACGCTTTTATTTTCCTTCCCTCCTTCTTTTCCTGCAGATTAACCTGCTGCATCTTTGAAGAAAACAGATTTTGCACTTACACGTAACGCAGATCTTTCAAAGCGTCCCAGAGAGGACGTCCCCAACTTCCTGTCCATCATCAACAGCAATCCACTTATTTTATCCGGAGTGACAGGACTGATAATTGAATCCTAATTATGAAGCAGCAGTTTCTATTATAGTGTTTTACAGTGTGAAGCACATGGAGTGTTGCTATGGTTCTGTTGACTGGGAACAGAAATCCCTTGCAGTAAAAATCAACATGAACATTTCATGCTTCCTTCTCTTGAAATGTGAGACTTATTTATAGTAGTTTGCATGAAATATATTTAGATTTTGTCTCACAAATCTGTTGTCGTACATGCGTCCCTCTACATGCTCGTGCAGGAGTGCAGAGAGACACTTTTTATTAGTCTGAGGAAAGTTTGGAATAGATAAAGACAGGAATCACAGACAGGAGGGATCAGGAAACCAATAAAGAGCAAGACAGAGATTTGGCCAGTTGGGTTCAGACGTAGGAAGTGAGACTGTGAGACTTCCTGTGTGTCGAGGTGCGAGGTAAGTTACTCGATACCCGCTGACACAGACGGACGCGGCCTGATTGATATCGTTCCTCCCTGGTTTATTTCCTCCCCTCCGCTGCTCCCGTTCCAGTATCACGCTCACGGTGAAGTTTTTAAGATGATTTTATCTCTTCTCACAGCCATGCGGCATCTGATAAAAGCTCCTTTTTGAAATAAGAGCCGGAGTTAGGGAAGAAAAAACACTGACGATCAGGAATTCATCGGCCGGGCCGGGATCGGGCCCGCCGAGCATCTGGGGGGACGGATGGTTGGAGTGTCTTTGCACGCACCTCGACCGTGCACACACACCATACGTACCGAAGAAACTCTCAGGAATACTGTGTGTGTGTGTGTGTGTGTGTGTGTGTGTGTGGAGTCAGATTAAGCAGAGTCTCAAGGCCCTGGGGAGAAAATAAACTGTACTGTGGGACGAGAATAGAACCAGACAAAACATGAAAAAAATTGCTCCTGACAAAAGTTCAAATAACAAATTAGTTCTGTTAGGTCCACTAAGCAATCACAGCGGCCCACTTTTATCTTTCACGATGGAGACACAGGAAATTCGATTCTGAAGACGAGTCTAACAGCAGGCCAAACGTACAGAGAGACGACTGCAAACAGACAAATTAGACTTGGAAATTATATCATGAAATATTGAGCGGAAAACACGTTTCCACCAGCGTGAGACGGCTGAGACGGTGAGATGAAGCACTGCTGGCTGTTTCTAAAGGAGATAAGTGTCCAACGCAAATCCGACTGTTTAGATTGTTCGGTTTCGCCGCTTGGGGACCGGAAACCTGCTGCACGAGACTCAGACTCAGACGTAGAAGTCGTTCAAAGCTCGTCGCATACACACAGCAGCCGATCGTGCCAGAAAACCGACTTTAATGTGTCACATGACACCTCCAACGACTTTACCTTCACTTTACAGAGGAGCAGTCGGTTTATTCTCCTCCAGGCGTTCGCTGCAGGCAAAGTAATAGTGTGTCATTAGTGTTATCAAGAGTGTACAGAGGTGGTTGGATTGGATTTGATTTGAATCTGCATCTGCATGTGTTTAAAGTGTTTTGTTCTGACGTCTGGATGATGTCTCCACAGCCTCCATCACTGACTCCAAGGGGAAAAGGAGCTGCCTCCGACTCAAAGTCTTCGTCCGGCCTCAGAGTAAGTCAAACATTGTTGTGTCTACGCCACAAGTTTCCCATTCTGTAGGCCTGCGCACGAGTGACGTTCGACTGCACTAATCACACATCCCCTTCTCTTTTGTTTCCTGAAGACAATTGTGTGAGAAACACCGGGACCGTGCAGGAAGGGGTCGACTTCGACGAGAACAGTCACAACTCTCTAGAACCCCGAGGTCGGTGGAACACACAGTGCACGAGTATGTTTCTGCTTGTGCGGGTGAATACTGATTGTTTGTCCTCCTTCTCCCTCAGATGACATCAGCCACGAGTCGCCCGAGCCGTCTCGAAGGGACGTGAACTCCGCTGGTCCTCGCCGGTCCTCAGCCCTCCTGCTCAGCTCCGCCCTCATACTCCTGGCTGCCATCTTTTCTTTATAGCGCCCAGTCGGAGGAAGCTCCCTTTGACTGTCCTGATTGGACCACAGGCTGCCCCACCCTGCAACCCCTCCCCTCAAGGAGCACTTTTAAAAAAAAAAAAAAAATACGAACACTGACAATCTCCCTCCGTGAGGAGGGAGGAAGGACTTCGACACTGAAGCCTTCGTTGTTTTTGACTTTGGAGAAATTCCAACTAGTGTGATTCTTGACTTTCTAACGCGTGCTAACGGTTGCGGCGCCCCCGCGGTGAAAGTCTCCGCTCGCCTCCCTACTGGTCAAAGTACGCAGCGACTAAACATGAATTTGCGTTTACGACAAGCACACATAAATGCTTTAAATATATACAAACACAAACTATACAATCAGTACATTACATCCCTCAACGTTTACAGACTTTGAACATTTTCTTTTTTGTGTTCAGGCACATCATGTAACCCCCCCGACATGTAACATGATTATATCCTCACGTCAAAGTGGAAGAAGTGTCGACGAAGATCTGGGAGCAGACACGTCTCATAAGAGCCGATAGAAAGGCGGGAAGAAAAAAAAAAGGATTTTGTTGCTAGGAGACTGTTGTCAAAAGGCATGGGGGGGGGCACGGGGGCGGGGCCTTTCCTAACGGGACCTTCCTCTCAGGTTAAAAAAGGAGTTGAATGCAACGACTGAGACGGCGGAGGAAAAAAAAAAAGAAAAAAAAAGAAGCACTCATCTTTAAGTGTTTGGATCGGGGCAATTTAATGATCGATTAATGTCTTTGTTTTTTAATAAATCACGTAATTCATTAGTAGCAGCCAACACGGGTGTACAGTAAAATATTTGAACGGCACGTAGAAGTTGATGGGTTTGTTTTTTTTTTCTTTTCTTTTCTGTCCTGGCAACATGTGTTTTTCCTATTTATTGTGACGTGTTCGTGCTTTCCTCTGTTCCGGTTAGTCTATAATCATTAGAGAGGCAATAAAAGAAAAAAAAAACAACAACTCACAAGTTACTCATCACGTTAGTTCACGTCACACAAAGTCCATCTGGTACAATCAGAAGAGTTGAGTACAGTCGATGGATTAAATGAATGCTTTTTAATTGTTTTTAACAAAGTCCAGGAAGAAGAAGAAGAAAAAAAAAGTCTGATGTGCTATCAGGGTGTAGAAGTCTTGGAATATTTGTGTTTCAGATTTGTGATTAATGAATGTCACAATTGTAGTTTTCCTATTTACACTATTGCTTTTGTGAATCACTGTCATAACACAACTATTGTACATAGTGACAAGTTTCCTAAAAATTTCAGGGATGTGTCCATGGATAACATTTTTGTTTTTTTGTTTTTTTTTTGCCTATGCGGGGTTCGTCGTCCTCGGAGAAAACGGCACAGATATTCTGTGGCTAAAGATGTTTCAGTGGCCGAGTAACAAAGCGGGTGATATCAGTGTGTGTGTGCAGTAGATTCTCCGTCGTACCGATTATTTCTGAGAAAATCGACCACCAGGAGAGATTGAATAAAGAGAGCGAGGTGTCGTGAACTGTAACTCCGCCACCAGTGAACGAGGGAGGGAAACGAGGAGGGCAGGATGTTGAGCTTTGCAGTGCTCCTTCTCAATACTTCTTCTTTTTTTTGTGCAAAGCATGAATATGCTGTAAACATATCCCTTCCAGCAGTCACTCTTCGCCGCACGTAATCCCTCGCATTCACTCGCTGCCAATTACTGCTGCAAACAAACCTGTAGTACCTGTTGATTGGTACGCTGTAGTAGAACAGGAGGCCACCCTGGGGAGGGAGGAACATCTCTGTTTATTACAATAAAAAAAAGGAAGAGTTTTGATAGCTAAGCCAGATATTTTTAAAGAAATAATTATACAAAAAAAGCTGAAAATGAAGCTGTAATTGTGCAAGAAGAAATTTGGAGATGAAAAATAAAACAATAATAGAGTGAGCTATGTAAGATAAAGTCCTAAATATTACAACAATGGCAGATGTTCTCTCCCTCTAACAGTGTCCTGCTGCTTCACTACATACAGGGATGCTCAGTGTCGCCTATTTCGGGAGCTACTTGTGCTTTATAAAGTTGGGGGACAGCAGAGGCTGAGACATTCTGGGCTCAAGTGCAGTACCGGTTCCAACCCCCAGA
>CAAKHC010019736.1:16805-33080 GCA_901007825.1 Macroramphosus scolopax | reverse complement strand
GTCGCCGCACGTAATCCCTCGCATTCACTCGCTGCCAATTACTGCTGCAAACAAACCTGTAGTACCTGTTGATTGGTACGCTGTAGTAGAACAGGAGGCCACTCTGGGGAGGGAGGAACATCTCTCTGTTTATTAGAATAAAAAAAAGGGGGAGTTTTGATAGCTGAGCCAGATATTTTTAAAGAAATAATTATACGAAAAAAGCTGTAATTGTGCAAGAAGAAATTTGGAGACGAAAATTCAATAATAAAACAATTCATTTACTATCTAAGATAAATAAAGTATATATTTAGAAAAATGTCCTAAATATTACAACAATGGCAGATGTTCTTTCCCTCTAACAGTGTCCTTAATGCTTTACTACATACAGGGATGCTCAGTGTCGCCTATTTCGGGAGCTACTTATGCTTTATAAAGTTGGGGGACAGCAGAGGCTGAGATATTCTGGGCTCAAGTGCAGTACCGGTTCCAACCCCCAGAGTGACGTTTGAAATAGGCGGAGTGCACCTTTAAATCGTCGTCCATAAATCGTTTACAAACGCATCACATCATCGCAGATGAAGACGAGCTGCCTGCTCTCGTCGGACAGTTGGGTGTCACCGCATCGACGAAAAAACCCCAAAGCATCAACTCATGTCGACGCCAAATCAGACCAATTATCACTCTGACCTACCACCGACGTCAAACACCCTCCGTCACTGAATCCGTCACCTTCAGCCGCAGCACGAAAAAAAATAAACCTAGCAGTTGAGTTTGTTTTGTGGATACTGTGTATCCAACAATTAGTCTATTGTAACATACAGTGTTAGATACTTCCTCCTTTTTCACGACCCTTTTGAAGGGCAGTTAGCAAGCAAGTTTGATATTAGAGAAAAAAAAAAACGCTGTATTTCATTTTATATGTCTTTTATATGAAACCTTTAAAAAAACAAACAGGATCATCATTGCACCCTCTATCCGTGTGAACATGGCTCATATCCTGCAGCGTGGTCGGGCTACAATCATTCATCAGAAGGCCTGAATATAGAATAGACGGCTGGAAGAGCTAGAAAACCAACTTGCACCCTGTTCATTGTGTTATTGCGTCTATTGTATCCGAGCCTGTGCAGACCTGCCGACAGCACGCGTCCTGATTGGAAGCCGACAGCTGTACAGATGTGACACACCAGATGTGTTTGTTTGCATTCACAGCGGGGGAAGAGAGACGTCACACGTGGAGACGCAGGTGGACGCCAGGTCTGAACAGGGCTCGGACGCAGGATGTGCTTGTACTCGGTTTGTTTCAGTTTAGGATTTAATCTTCACTCCCAGCCGCTGCCGAGCAGAAGAGTACAAATCGCCATGACAACGTTGTTGGTGTTTTTTTTTTCAGGAGATCCACGTTGAATTCTGATGTGTCATGTTTTTTTCTGAACAAAGTGTGCGAGCTGGTTGTAAAGAGCGTGACTCTGGTTAACCTGCAGCCTGAAGCTCCCATCACTGTTCCCCTGGTTTGTAGCTCATAAAATAATGTGCGCTTCTGTCAGTGCATCCAGCATCGGGAGGATTTGTGTCACTTAACTGTTTTGAATTTGTTCCCCAGAACTAGATACGGATGTGCTACAAAACTGCAGATGTTTTATTTGACATTGTCGTACCTGTACCTTGTGCCTCTGAGTCCCATCCTCTCCTGTACTCATCTAACGTCTCTGTTTTCCTGCTCAATCCCTCACTAGATTTTTTTCTACAAAAAAAAAAAAGGCCATTTCTTTGTAAATACACGTGTTGGAGCAGCTATGACTAACTAAAACAAGCAACAAAAAAGATTTAATAAATATTTCTTTGTCGTTGTAATCGCCCCGTCTGACTTGTGTTATTGGTGTTGTGTGAATGAGTGACAGCGTCTGAATTGAACGCGTATGGAAGAGGCGGAGGCGTCGTCGTCGGAGTTTGCCTTTGTTGTCGCTCGATGCATCACTGAGGCTGAGTCCAGGAACAGCTGCTTCTTTAGAAATCTGGATGTAATACATGGACTGAGGAAACAAAAACAAAACAGCTTCGGTGAATCTTGCAGGAATGTGTAGCACGTCGGGGGGGTGCACCGAGAAATCACACACTGACTCACTCACTCTCCTGCTGCCCGTTCATTTTCTCACTCTTTGTCTCAGTCTCTCTCTCTCTCCCTTCCTCCGTCTCTTCTGTGACTTTGCCACATTTCATTAACACTCCGCAGAGGTGTTCAGATAGCGTTGCCACATGCATGTTGTTGCAATCTGCAGAGAAAGGTCAAGACAAACGTAGCAACATCTTTTATCGACGGTGATAAAAATGCCCAGTTGGTGTCTGAATCGAGGAGTTCTCCAGCTGTTCGGTGTTAGACGTCCGTGAAGGGAGGAGATTTACAAGAGTTGGATTTAAAAAAATAACAGGCAGCGGAGGCCGATGAACGAGTTTGGAGACCGTCCTCCAACCGATAAAAGACCAGATAGTCCGGAACAGCAAGCGGAAAATTAGATCTATTGATGTGCGACTGACGGATCATCATCATTCACAGCAGAGTACAGAAGTCAAGGTGAGGAGGCAGGTGAGGCAGCGAGGGGGTTAACACAACACGGCTGCTCCATCAACAACTTAAATATCACCAGCATCTCCTGACCTTATGTTCATATTCGAACACAAACCGACAACTTTCCCAAAATGTTTTTGGTTATGTCCAAACCACACAGTAACCACGGCACTGACACATCATAAAACATCATCATCATTTTTAAGGGGGGTGCGATGGAAACTTAAGTGTCACATAGGAGACGCGGTTTTGTCTCGTATCAGAGGGTCGGAACAGACGACTAATTGTGTCATTTGGGTTGCAGCTTTGTTTCCTCACATGGGTGAAGCTCAAAAACCAGAAATATTCTATAATTCAACTCGAACTGGACACATTCTTTCTCATATTGCTGTAATAAGTGTCTGTTATAAATGTGCAGGCCTGGTTGTGTCGTGTTATACAACATGTTCCTACAGGCCAATGAGTCACACTCACTCAGAAACCAGGTCCCTCCTGTCCTGTTTCAAGATCCTGACAATCACATAGAACAAATGTCAATCTGCTTTGAAGAAAAGCCAAAATCAGTCAACTAGTGGGTCACAGATTGGCAGATTTTAATGGATGATACATTTTAATCAGCATAAAAAAACGTAATGACTAAAATGAGAAATTCTGCAGGTTTTTCTGAGAGTTAAATGTTGCTATCTCTTCGTGTGAATGTGCAGACGTTCGATGAGCCTTTTCGCCCGTGATTCTGCTGCGTGCACGTTTGCAGAGTAAATAAATACAACAATGATATTAACTGCTGCACCGCACTTCAGACCTCGATGATCCGACCACCTGAGCTCTTGTCTCCTGTTGTTATGGAAACGTGCATATCGCAAACGGCAGACCCGTTTCCAATCAACACAATCACGCTTCTATGGGAACGATGTTAATCAGTACAATAACCTACTTATTAACGTGTAACTGGCATTAAGTCACGTCCTTCACTCCGAGCTGTGTCCGTTGTTTTGGCTACATCCTGGACGTGTTTCATGTTGACAGCAGTGGATTGTGGGAATGTCTTGAACTGGACTTCCCGCTGATAACAAGTCTCGTGTTATCTGCGTATTGAGTCTGAGCGAACTGTGTCCGTCAGTCACTTCCACTTCCTGTTCCCTGTGCTCGACTCACTGATTGTGCGGATTATACTGGGAACCGAGTCTCTTTACGTGAAGTGTGATTTTGTCGAGGAATCCGAATGCAGTCGGTGTTTATCTCTGGAGGATACAGTCGGTGTTTAAACCTGCGGGATTCCTCTCATGTTTAAATACTTACTGTGTGATTATGAAGGATGAATCCAGGAACTTGTTCAGTGTGCAGGATTAGCAACAGGCGGACGCGCTGTGTCTGCTCTCCTGTTAGACGGATCAACTTAAGACTGCAGAATCTGCTGGTTATCACAGGGACGTGTTCCTTACAGCCCACGGTCGTATCTCCGATGCTAACTTTTTATGAATCAACGAGTACAGGCTTGTTTCAGATTACATTTCAATTCAGTTGAATTGTATATGTAAAGCACAAAATCCTATCTCCCCAACGAGCAAGTACTTGGCTAGGAAAAGAAAGTTGAGCGGAACCAGAGTGAGGTGGGCGGCCTTCTGCCTCGACCATTTGGGTTCAGACAGAAAGAGAGAGGAGAAAGGGGCGGGAGGAAAAACAATATAGCATAATACCACTTTACATTGAGAAGTGTATTGACAGATATTGAGAGAATATTGACGACAACAACAATAATAATTAAAGCTTCAATCATCGGCGAACACGCCCCCCCCCTGGCAGGATCGCTTCGCAGCATCGCCATGCAAACAAGACTCTTAATGAAGCATGAGGGTGAGCCGAGTTTCAAGTTAATAGGTGCTGATTGGAGTGTGCGTACAAGATGAAACACCTGTTTTGACTGCAAGTCGTTCATTCTTTTCTGTTTATAACTTTCCGTCATGATACGTGTCTGTATTGTAGAAAATGTTATATTCAGAACTATATTTTGCTTCAGTCTGTAATCCTGCATTAATCCACATGATAGATGCGTGGCTGGGCTGTGAATGAGAAGAACGACCCTTCATTTTCTTTCTAAAAACAGTAAACAGGACCGTCTTCGGTCAGTTTTTTTTCCATCTGCAGCGGCGCTCCAGGCAGCAGATGCCTACATGGGAGGCATGTCACTTTCATTACCTCAGCTGAGAGGAAACCTGCCACCTCGAAGAAAACGTCCGCAGCAGGAAGTGAGATCGGGTGGAAGCTGTTGTTCGGTCCTAGCAGTGAGAATGTGTCCACGACTGCGTTTGATTTGGGCAAGAGGTGAAATAAATAGAGAGGGCCGAGATTAGAGCCCTGACGTACTCCACATTTCACAATGGTAAAAAAGGATGTCAGTCAACAACTGTCATTTACCACTTTAGTAAGTGCAGCTTCAGTGGTTTGACACGTCCTGAATACAGATTGAAAAGATTATTATTAATAAGTGCCGGTATTGATTTTTCGACAGTTTCTATAAGAGATCCGAGACTATGACATGTACCCTTTTATCACGAGTACCCTGTCACGCAGGCCCTGAAATACACAGTCCACCGTCTCTCCATCAAATCCCTGCGAGAATTTATGAGTCTTGGAACACGTCACCTGTCACAGGAACCATCTGGCGAGATGGGAATATTATAGTGTGATTCTGGTATTAGAGGAAAGCCAGCGGAGCGTTAAATAAAGTAGATATCTGATACATCTTCAGCATGTAATTATGTGCTTTAAAATAAATATTCCAGAGCTTAGAAGAAAAACACATTGACTGGCACCGGGGTCAAAATAAGATCAGAGACTTAGCTGGAATTCCTGAATATCCAATATACTTAACAGACTGGTATGTTACCAGTTTGACACCTTCTAATTCATAATCCTTCGTTTTACTTGATTACTTTTCCTGTCATCTCGGTCTTAAGAACGTCTCCTGTGGCTCGTGTTAATTTGATCTCACACGGAGAGCCCCCTGTAATATCGCCCCGTGAATTCCCAGCGTTTCCTCTTCAAACTTTTTATTCCTGTCCCCTTCAATTTAGCTAACGGCTCAAGCAGATGGAATTCAGCGGCTGCCCCGCGGTAAATGGATTATTTTAGAGGGAACAAGGGCATAATATCAGCCGCCGAACAATGGCACCACCTCTTCAGACGCGGTGACCTTCGACCGCGTGGAAGCGCAGCCGCGGGCCCCGAGGAGAAACCATTTCAGAAATCATCATGAAAAATCATGTTGCCTGTTTGCACGGACGGCGAGGGGACAGGCTGTATTACTGAACTCCCACGTATTCCCATAATAGAGACCACACAATGGCATGCCGGCCAATTCTCTGCCCGACGTTAAAATGAAGCCCTATTCAGTTTTATGTGGGCCATCTGTAAGTCTACTCAAAACCTAAAAATAAAGACTGAGTGGAATAGAACATATTCATTCACTGCTTTCTCCTCTCACTGTAGATGGCTCGGAGCTGAATGGGATCTCTGAAAGCAGAGCCGTGTGCCAGAGAAAACACAGAGACAGCCCTGTGATTGACTCAAGGCCGGTTAAATTGGCTAAATCTTTTATTCAGACACATACAGAACTGCAGGGTAAAGCCCATACCTTAGGGGAAGAGAAGAAAAAAGCATCATTACTGACAAAAAAAGGCCTCGTCTTCTTATGCAGCATAAAAATGTAGCATTGGTCGTCGTTCTGCAGGAGCTCGGCGTGTTGTTTTGTCTGACATTGATCTCGTCGTGTAAAACAAGTCACTGATCCACTTCTGTGTTCCTGCATTGAAAGGCGGTCGTTAATCCGCCTGTAGTGGCCAACTCGTGTGTTTATTTGGGGTCTAACCACTTGGATTTTACCGGATCTCATGTGTCGAGCTGTAAACTATACAACACTCAACACGTCGGCATCTGCGGAAATTATTAAGTTTTAGCCGGTTGTCAAACCTAAAGGATGCAGATATAGAGTGCTGTATCTTTAAGACAGTTTTAACGCAAATATTTCAATGTCAAATATCTAAAACATCTATCTACATAACCTCCTACCATAGAACTGAAAGGTTAAATTGTAGGTATAAGGTGAAGGTATACATTCCTCTATAGAGGCTGAGGTATACCAGCATCATTGAGTTGTTTAGATAGAGCAGTAGTAACAGTGGTAGTAGGATTCATGTCCAGGTTATGTGTTGACTAGTTACTGTTACACCGTACAACAACATGAAGCCAAAACACATGGGACAACATGGAGCTGCAGGCGCTGCAGAGGCAGGTGTTCTCCCCGCCCGGGGCCTCACGAGGCCACCTGGCACTTGGGTACTCACACACACACACACACACACACACACACACACACACTTTTTGACTGTGTGCATACACACACACACACACACACACACACCTCCACCAACAATGTAACGGCGAGATATCCCAGGAGCCGGCTCACCGACAGGGCGGCTGTACGACACATAACGTAAACATAAACATACACAACCAGTGACGGACTCGGTCCTGAGTGTAGTCTTAAAGTATAGAGGAAGAGCGGCTTACTACTCATCATCAACGGAAGGAAACAACTTTTCAGAGCTCCAGCCGTGCTGACGGAGACTCACACCTCTATTGAACCAACCGTGTATTCCTGTAGCTCTTTCTTTCTTTAATTATTGCACGCCCCAGTTAGTCACGGAGGTCACCAAGGCGCTGTGCTGGGACCGATGTTATTCACCTCATTTATTCTTCCTTAGTCTGCGGCCTGACTTCCTCCAGGTCACCATGATGCCACTTGGT
This sequence comes from Macroramphosus scolopax, assembly GCA_901007825.1. NCBI lineage: Eukaryota > Metazoa > Chordata > Actinopteri > Syngnathiformes > Centriscidae > Macroramphosus > Macroramphosus scolopax. The sequence continues at coordinate 25,729 of CAAKHC010019736.1, read as the reverse complement.
GTCACCAGCTGCTCTGGTGTCCTCTCACATCTCCAGTCTTCAAATATATTTCATCATACATGGACTTTGTCTCAGAAATGATCTGTGTTGTATATGTATCGCTGGTCCGTCCGTCCTGGGAGAGGAGCCGTCCACTGCGCCTCCTCCTCAGGTTTCTTCCATTTCTTCCCCATTAAAATTGTTCCTTTTTCTTGTCCCTCCGAGGACCGAGGGTGTCGTGCTGAGCAGACTGTAAAACCCATTGAGTCACCGTGAGTCGTGGGCTGTATGAATTCAATTTAATTGAATTGTAAAGCTCACTTGTGTCTGTTTGTCTCCTGCTTTGCTGAGCTCGGTCATTCAGTCGAACACGGTGGTGTTTTCTTGTCCTTTTCCCCTCTCATAAATGATGTTTTACATGTGTAGCACACAGATGTTCTGGACTCCAGCGCAGTTGTTCTTCCTGTTTTCACTTTTCACAGTCCATTTTTTTACTGCCTGAAATTGTCGCACCTGATCTTGTTCCGTAGCAGGTTTTTGGTCTCGGAGGGACCTCAAAGGAACAATCCTGGGTGTCCTGGAGCAACATCATGGACAATCCGTCACTTATTTGGCAGCCCGAAAAACCCTGTCTGACCCGGAGACCTCACCCTTGTGTCTTCTACTCCCCAGCATGGCTCCCCGATCCTGGCAGCTGTCTCTCTCCAACACCTGATCTCCATCAGGTGCAACGCTTGATCCTCCACTCGTTGGCAGATTGTTCAGTTGGAACCTGTTGTGCCTCTTGACACACATTTTCCAATCATAGTTAGGTTGCTTTGGCTTTTCATTGCACCTGCAGAATCTTACCTTCCAACCTTCAGATTGGACGCTGACAGCTGCTCCTGCATGTGCTTATAATAATTATACGGCAAAGAAATCTAGAAATAATATTACAAAAGACACATGTAAGAAAGATATTCAAAGAACGGGCTCCAGTAAATGTGTGTATAATATATTGAATATTTCCAGCCATACCAGCTCTGTGACTCTGGGTGATGAGTGGACTGCTGAGTGGATCGCAGTGAGAATTTTGTACAGACATTCATGACTTCAAAAGATGATTCCTAATGAATCCCCTGACATTTCATCAAACACAGACGCTAAAGTCTCCGCGTCTAATGTGCGTAATAGCGACAAATTTATAATGAATTAAAACAGAGGCATGTTGTGACCTCACCGCGCTAGTTGTGTTGGGAGCAGAGCAGCTCAGCACGCACTCGGCTAGTGTTTGGTCTCCCACATTCCTTCTTTTGTGAGCTGTTGAGTTCCCCTCCTCCTCTTCGTTTGACATTCCTTCCTTTTCATGTCTTTTCTTTGTTAATTAGCCGGCATGTTTTTATGGCTCAGCTAATTAGCATGGCTTTACAGTGAGGCAACACCTGGTTCTGTTTCCCATGGTACAGTACGGTGCCACTAACCAGCCTGGGGAGCTGGAGTGTCTAGTTGTGTGTTTGCTCGCAGTCGCCCGCTCACATGGTTTGATAGATGAGTGCTGGTGGACCATTAGTCATGTGGTTCCATTAACAGGCACCACTCCCTCAGCTGAACAGGTCAGGGAGAGATGACTGAGTACAGCCCAAGAAAAATGAAACTGCACTTCATTTATTGTAAATTTGGTTTGGTCATCTGGTTGGACATTGTTCTTATCCGGTCACTTGGCATTTATTAGGGTTGTGCAATTTCCTGTATCTGTATTCGAGAGCAATACTTTTTATATTCCAGGTACATTTTTCAAAACAGAATTTTTGAATTCTGTTTTGCCTTGACAGCATCACCTTGATTCAATTTTGACAAATAGTCAATTACAAATTATATTTTCCTATTTCATTTATCCCTAACTTAATTTTATTTTTTTACTGAACTAAATCAAGCATCTTTGAGTTTCTAGAAGCGCTATATAAGTCTAATGCATTATTATTATTATTATTATTATTATTATTATTATTATTATTATTATTATTATTATTATTATTATTATTATTATTATTATTATTATTTAATAATGTGGAGGAAATTAACATATGCAGCTAAAAACTTCTTTTTTTTAGGTATATAGGCTGTTGGGTTTGGCAGACAGAGCGGGAGGGGGGGGTGATCCTGCCACGCAGTACATGATAGATATGACTTGACATCAACTGTATGCGAACGAGGTTCATCTGCGCTGCGCAGCAAGCTCACGAGACGCAGATGAATCTGTCAAACCAGGCAGTGCTGATCAAATATGAATCAAGATTCTGTGTCTGCGTTGCCTGCTCCTCAGTTGAAATGCTTTCAGAAGCACATTTCAGGGTGCTGCTCAGCTGTAAGTCTCCACCATCACCACAACATCACTGTGAGTGGTGGCTTCAGTTGGTGGAGCTCATAGCTGCACCTCTGCATCCTACATACAGTACATGCCTATATAATACTTTGTTAACTGTATATTGCTTTTATGTAGACTTCCGGCTGTCCACGAGCCCTCCTTCACATTCAGGTTTGGCCATTTTATGCTCGCTCTCTATAATGTGTCTGCATTTGTTGGTCCTGGACATTGAAATTTGTGTAAATTACAACTTTGAAATTGCATAGTTTCTCTTGTGCTGGCCATGCTTGGTCCCTCGCAGATTTGTTGCCAAAAAATAAAGCATATCACCATATTTGTCTTTTGAGTTTAGAGGATGGAAGCCTGTGTGTGTAGAGGGTGAACATTTCTAACTGTGGCTCCCCCTAGTGGAGAATAACGGTAGACGATTGCACATAATATTGTATAGTGACACATGTTAAAAAAAATCGAAGCCATCCCTGTTAGAGAGAATAATAAGGCCATTGAATAAATATTAGCTGGAATGGTTTCAGCAAGTTAGATAACAGAGTGTCTAAATTAAATGTTATTTTCTGCTGTGACGCTGCCAAAATGTGATTGAATAAGATGTACGAGCCCCCAAACTGCAATTTCCCCCCTTTTATTCTCTATCATACATTTAAAGAGGGATGAGATTGTCACGGATACTTGGAAAAGTTCATTGAGCGAGCGTGATGATTTATATAAATGACTTAAGGTTAAGGGTTTCTTCGCCTCAATATAAATTCCCATGCAGAAAATTGCTCCATTATATGATGAGCATATTTCTGTGCAGCCTTAAAAATCCCAGTGCAGATCGTTAAATAAAGTAGATATAAATTTGGCCCAGACAAACCACTGGCCCAGGAGGGATGGGGAGCATACAGATGTTACTACGCCTTGATTCTCACAGTGCTGGAATGCTGTGAATACACTGAACCGTACTGTCTGCAGACATGGACACATCCTTCTCTCTCACTTAGCATGATTACGTCCTAAACACTGACGCTTTTTTTTCTTCAATTGATTCTCAGCAGCCCTCCGAGGTGGCAAAATGTTCCATTCTGCTGTTTCCATAATGTTCTGTAAAATCTCAGATCGCAAAAAATTCAAACTCACACAGGAGAGCGAAAGTGAATATTTGTCTTGGCCTTCAATGTGTCAAGGAGAAAATTAGCCGTGTGCTAGAATAACAGTATGTGTCAAACTGCTGCAGTAACACACAGGTCTGCTTCTCAGGAGGAGAGAGATGAGGTGCGTTTGAAGGAAGGTTGGAAACACATCGTGTGCTGTCAACCCTCTGGCAGCGTGGTAGTGTGCAGTCAGAGTCAAAGGTCAAACTCTTCCATAAAGGAATACTTCCCTGCTGAATGGACCCCCTCCCTCTCTACCCCCAACCTCATGCTTGCATGGGAAAAGATCATGTGGGAAGAAAACGCAGTAGGAGGACAGTGTCCTTGGAAAAGAAGGATGACAATCAAACAAGCCTGTATATATATTGTGCTGTCAGTAACAGTTCCCAGTTGCATAACCTACCTTAAGTTTCAGATTAATTTTGGAATGTAGCATAGCGCTTCCTATAATGCTACCATGCATAATTGTTAAGACTAATATATCACTGTATTTACTGTCATAACACAGCACCTATGCACTTCAGTTACCATGGCAACGCTTCGATTCCATCATCGCCCGACGGCGATGCTGTCAGTGTTGGTTCTTTTTCATCAAATGGACAACAAAGAGCAGACGTGAAGAAAAAGAAAGCCAAACAGGACGGAGGATGAGAATGGCTGTGGAATACAAGGAAACAACTCAAAAGTACACGTAGCCCGTCTTTAACAAACAGGCTCATGAGAAGATGTGGCAAGAAGGAGAAGACAAAATCAATGTGAGAAATCTGGCTGTGAAATGAAGCAATGATGAACTAATAAAAAAAATGATCACTGTGACAGCAAGAAAGGAGATGAACGAACATCAACACTCGCCAAAACTATCATGGCAAGGTTCCTTTCGGAGGTTACGGTGAACCTTTGTGAGGTTCACCGTAACCTTCAAAGGAAGTGGTTTTCCAGAGCCGGGCACAGTACCTGAAAACGGATTTTCATTTTTTTTCAATGCTCACTAGGCCATGATTAAATTTAGTTTTCCACAATAGTAATTCTATTTGTGTTTTTTAAACGTGCATGTATTGTTGTAGGAATAAAAAGCGTTTTAATCTCTTCTGAGAATCCCGGGTCTGCATCTTCTATTAGCAGTGAATTACTGGAAGAGTCTGTTCTAAATATGCTGCGGTGAACACGCCAGCCCACTAATACCTTCCCTGCTTGTATGTGCTTGTCTTCTGGGCTGACACACAAATGAGTCGCGATGGTTACCATGCCAGCTTTCATAAATCTATTTAATCTGAATAAATAAGTAGAGGAACACGATGACAACGTCCCCGTCCGTACGGCAGGATACTGAATGATTTGATGAAAGGAACATGAATCACGTGTTATGGCCTTGGTACAGTCACCTGATGCCAAACCAATTGGAAACTTAGCTTGACCAATGTGTAATAACGCTCTTCATCACCATCAGAACACCAAATGAGGGAATGTCTTTTGGAAGAATGTTGTTCTACCCGCCAGTACAGTTAAAGACTTGTCGACTCTCTGCCAAGGCACATTGAAGCACTTCAGCAACCTGCGGTGGCCCATCGCCTCGCCGAGACAGTCAATGTTGTTTTTCCTTAGCGTTTGTCCACCGGCGTCCTTCGCTTGCTGCCAACATGTTTTATAGAAGGTTTTAGCTTTTGAAGTCACGAATGCATCGCCTGTTAAAAAAAAAAGAAGCGGTGTTCAGATTGCTCACCGCTCGCCCAGACAACATCACACTGTGCTTCCTGAGACCGAGAGCGCTGCACCTTAGCTGGGCTGCGGGCGCAAAATGTGAGGGCGGCTCATCCTAATGACTTCACACTCGACGCCGCGCATACGGGGCCCGAGGCGAAACACCCGCAATGTGTGAGGTAAAGTTGATGAACTGAACTGTGGAGAACACACACACACATACACGTAGACAGAGACTTACTGTTAGATTCTAATAGCTTATACAGTAATCACTATCACAGATGTTTGGTTCATCTGCTTTCGCGCCATTTCAGGCGTTGCACCAAGAGCTTGTTCACACCATCGAACAACGCAGGAGAAATGCATCGAAAATGAAATAAAGAAAGAGGTTAGAACCATTAACCTTTTGTACCGCAGTAGAAAATGTTCTGCAGAGCAGCACTGAGCGGGAGAGGCATCACACTGCCCCCCAAAACATGGCCGCTAATGTAGAACAGTCGCACATTGTTGTAATTCCTCGGAGATACTGCCGGCACTGTCACCTCTTGCTGTTGGTCTGAATTACAAGCCTCTTTGCCAGCAGATCATTTATATTTTCAGGGAGGTGGACAGCTTTGGTGTCAGTGTCAAGCTGCTTTGTTTCGGCCCACAGAACAGAGGCCTTGTGTATAAAAGTCGGTCTCCCCGGCAGTATCAAAGATGCTGCTGGGTGTTTGTCAAGTCAAAGACGTAATGAGATCTTAGCTATTCCGAGTCAGCCCCTGTGAGTTCCCCCCGCCGAACGTCCGGGGGCGGCCGCAGGTCAGCCCTATCCCTGTGATTTATGTTCTTCTTTATCAGACATAATGAGTGTTTTCACAATTAGGTGGAGACATGCTATCAGAGTCCAGCGGCATGTCAGCATTGACCCTCGCAGACACAGCTGCCTCTTAACGACACACAAGGCGAGCCGAGGGTTTACGTTTTTTAATGGGCGGAAATCGCAGCTTCGCCCGCCGCAGCCGTGGCTCGTTACGTCGCCTCATGAGAGCAGCTCTCACCTCGTTACTGTGGACTCGTTTTTTTTTTCCCGCCGACATCTTGCTGCGAACTTTGAGGTTTATGGTAGCCTAAGTAAATCGCCTTTCAGAGTACCTCCACACTGCTCCCACTTTCCAAGAAAGCGGGGGAAATATTACAGGTGTAACAACAGAAGAAAGAACAAATATAAAAGAGGTCTCATTATTTGAAAACATCTGACGAGCTAATATGCTAAAGTAAGTAGCATGTTTTTGTCTTTTGGCATTTAAAGCATTTAAACATGTAAAATAACACACATTTTTTGTTCAAGAAAGTTAGATATTGTAGATACAATCCAAGCACCAGTCACAAATATACATATTGATACCATTACTAGTATTAACAGAGAGCCATGTGCCATTTATTAATGGTTACTAATACCAACTCCTGAGTCTGATATTTCATTATTAAGAGTTTTTTATTCACGTTTCTTTTTAAAAATCACACTAAAAATGTAATTTCCTCTGTATATGTTATCACTTTCCTCTACAAACTTGAGAATCAAGCACTGATGAAGACTCCAATCCATTTGATTCAAACTGATGTATAAAACAGCTTATTTTAGTCACAAAGTCCACGGAGATTGTTTGTTTCAATCTGTTTCTTCTGTCACTGTGAAACATCATTCATGAAAAATCCATCTGATTCAGTAATAATTCAGTTTAATTACAGCGTCCCCGTTTACAAACCAGTTTCCTGACAGCAGAAATAAAATATTCATATATTACAAAATAAAAATCAAATACTCGATCTAAACAGCACAATGGATGAAGACGTGTTAATGTGTTTGAATCCACTGCACAAAGAATTTTAATTACAGTTTGACGGGGAACCTGATGTTGCAGAAATGACCTGAACTTAGAGTCACATCGTGGCAGCTTCTAATTCTATGGTGACAAAGACGGGTTGTTTGTTCAGAGACATGTGGTGACTTTAACCAGCAGCCTGCAGATGAAGGAATATAAAGGGTTAATGTTTTCAGTCGAGGGTTGCAGCACCGGTTGGTGATCTGCTGACTTTTCCTTCGGTGCCGTGAGCAAACGAAGGTCTTCACACGCCCAGTGAATGAAACTTTACTATCTCCTGAATGAACTGATAACATTGTTCGGAACACTGATGGTCGCAGAAGGACGATCACTGGCCTTCGATGATCCTTCTGCTTTTCCTCTCTCATCACTACATGGTTTACTTCTTATTAGGAGAGATGAGCGAAAGTGTTTGCGAGGATTTTCATGGTTCCCAGACTTTTCATGTGGCACCATCGTTAGTGAAACCTTTCTACCTGTGAAACATCAGCACTTTGTAAGTTGAAAAAGTTGCATACGTGTGTGGCGGTGTCGCTCGTGTTTCCTCTGCCGCCAAATATTTGAAGGCCCCTTCCCTTCAGCGTGCCACCAGGGCGCACTACGTTCTCACATACTGAACACACTTGAACAAACTGATTAGTGCGAGTATGGAAGTGTGTGAATTGAGACGCAGCTTCAGTGTCGTTCTTTGGTTTAGATTGAACACAGCTTGACAATAACACGCAGGAACCAAACCATCAAAAGGCCTCTTTTCCTCTTATTAATCTCCTGAGGAGTAATAACGTGTTCTTTGAGGGCGACATAAGATAAACTGCATTACATGGACATATCTAATGTCATTTTTTTGGCTTTCATGTGGGGACTTTCTGTGTCCTCCTGTGACTCACTGCCTCCTCTATCTCATATTTCCCCCCCGTTTCCAGGCCCGTATTAACCACAGTGCAGAAACTGCTCTTTATGGATCAGCCCAAGCTTAACCAGAGCCATCAATTGTAGCACAGCCGGCCACGGACGATATTTGCTCATAACTCAGAGAGGCAGCCATGCAGGCCGGGAACGTCTCCTGTAGCATTTAGCCAGCTAATAATGATTTAATGGACAGGCTTCGACAAAGATAAACAGTAACCTCATTCTTGACAAGAGAAGCTACTAATTACATCATGGAGCACAAGCAAAGAGTCAGGCTGTCTCTACACGAAGAAATAACCGGGTGCATATGTCTTCCATATGGCGGGCTGCGCCCCCGGGGCTGCAGCCCCGCTCGTGGAAACAGGACGAAAAACCACGACAACGAGGAACTTCCCAGGGAGGCGCGTTCGAGCCGTCTTTGATCATTACGGAGAAGCAGGAAATAAAGTTCCGACTGATGTTCAACCGGCTGATCATAACGAGCTCTGATTTCATTTCTGATCATCAAAGACGTCTCCTCACAGCACGCCGCGTCGCGTGTTCGACAATGGAGTCGATGTCGCTGCAGAGAGACACAGACAAAATGTTTTATTATTTATCTTTTTAATGAAGAATTCAGGGCCCATGAACATGGATACTTGGAATAATTTAACTTTTCATGCGTTTTCATAAAATGATGATTGTAATATGTAGTTGACTTAAACAGATTAGTAGTCTATTCCATCCTTTGATGCCCGGGGGGGGGATGTTTTAAAGTTGATGATGATAGTGCAGTTAACAATTCCCAATCATTCATAGCTTCTCTCGCTATTTTTTTTTTTTAAATTAGCATTTCCCAGCCGGGACGTCTGGACAGGATTCACAAGATAAACGTGTTGCTAGTAAGAATAGGAAAGATTAAAATACTTATTTTAAGTATTAGTGGTTTCTGAAGGGGGGGGGGGGGGGGGGGGGGGGGGGGGGGGGGGATTTTTGGGT
>CAAKHC010019735.1:0-10960 GCA_901007825.1 Macroramphosus scolopax | reverse complement strand
CTTGTAAATCACTTTCTAATTGCTTTTCATGCCAGTTGTCATGGCAACCAATCTGCTCTTTGAAGGCATATGATGTTTTTTATGTTTCCTAGGGTGTGTGTGAGTGTGTGAGAGAGTGTGTGTGTGTGTGTGTGTGTGAGAGAGTGTGTGTGCGTGTGTGTGTGTGTGTCTGTGTGTGTCTGTGTGTGTCTGTGTGTGTCTGTGTGTGTGTGTGTCTGTGTCTGTGTGTGTGTGTGTGTGTGTGTGTGTGTGTGTGTGTGTGTGAGACAGCCATATCCTCCTGATGATTAAAGTTCAGTCTTCATTAGGCTCTCACCGCTGTGGCTCTACAGAAATCGGGGGCTGAGGGCATCTTCTCCAAAGGCCCCCTGTATTGACCTGCCACATACATTTGCACAGTTCATTAAGACATAATGAATAGCACAATTTATTCTGCTCCTTCCCGGGATTTCAGGTGTCAGGCGTCTAACAAGCAGGATTTTACTCTGACATTGGAACTCTGTGTGGAAAAATAAATGTAGATTATAGCAGGAACCTCGTCAGCATGTTGTCCGGTGAAGATCTCTGATGTAATAATATTCTCCGTTCTCATGAGACCTAACTTGAAGAGATGACCCCCCCCCCCCTATAAACTCAAAGCAAGTGATGATAACAATGACATAGAAAGCATTTTAAATGTGACACCCACCAATCAATGACTAGTGACAGCCAGGCAGGGACTTGAAGCAGCTTCCATTTGTCTGTTTTATATTTGGTCATGTTGACCTGCTTTTAATTTTAAAAAGCTATTCGCTATTAACGCATCTTAAAATGTTCTTCTTGTCTATCCACTGTATTGATAAACTCAGGATGCTGTAGACGTTCTGATTCTGTCGTCGCTCACTAGTGAATCCAAACGCTTTTACTTTGCCGTTTTGTTAAATCAACACTTCCTATTCAGATGTTTCAACGATCCGTTGACCTACAGAACATTTTTTGTCAACTATTTGTTGTTTGAATGATCGAAATAATAATAGTTTTTAATAACTGTTGTATTAAGCAAAACGACTTGTCGACCTGTCTGATTGTCATTAAACTTGGTGGGTTAGAGCTTATGAACCCATTCATGTTCGGGGTTGGACCTCCAGGATTATCATTCAGCTTCTTCAACATTGTGAGATTGATTGTCCTCAGTAATAACATCTATTAATGCGTAGGATTTTAAAGCTTCATTTAAATAGGCCAAATCGTGCTCAATTTCATGTTTGTACGTTCATTTTGGGTCAACTAGAAGTCAGCTAACTCAGACAAGGTCATCGCCATAACCCGGCCATAACCTTTTCTTTTCTTACTGCGACTATTATTACAACTTCCCCCGCCTCGAAATGTAGCTACATTAGCATGCAACAAATTCAAGGTACTAAATGAACAGTGAATAAAGATACCGTACTTTTCGCACTATAAGCCGCAGAAGCTAAATTGAATGATGCGTAGAGAAGCCGCACTGGACTACACGCCTCCGGGTAACTGGGTCGCTCTCGTAATGTCCGTCTGTCTCGCTGTCGTTCTGTCTCTCGTACCACTCGCGGTTTCACTTTTACTTTTGCGCGTTCCGTTAGCTGTAAAAATCCATAATTAGCCGAACCGTTATATAAGCCGCAGGGTCGAAAATGGGGAAAAAGTCGCGGCTTATAGTCCGAAAAGTACGGTAGACATGACAGAAGTGACAGTGGGAGGTGGGTCTGGTTCAATCCCTGAGCCGCTGTTACAGGCCCTCGTTGGCAAGCCGTCTGGGGAGGTCCAATCCAATTCAATTCAATTCAATTTCTGACAAATCGCCATCAAACTCAACGTCCATTCACTGAATCTGACATCCTCAAAGGGTGAATAAGTCCAACACTGCGTTTCAGGCAGTTCAGGAGCAGCGCTCCTCTGTTGGAGACAATAACTCTGCTGGTCGCAACTTTGCAGATGTTTTAAAAGAACCAAATAGACTTTTGCACTTGTAGTTCATGATCATTAATAAACTGAATGTTCCTAAATAATCAACCCTTTTCAGATAATAGTGGTACAAGTCAAAGTAAGACAATTAAACGTATCATTAACTCTCTAGAGTGGATACCTTTCTTCACTGTGTTGAATGGATCTGATGGGTTCTTGCGAGGCTCCAAGTGTCAGCGGCACATAACCTATCGCATAATACTGCTAACTGACAGACAAACAACCTGAACCAACAAGTGAATGAATTGTTAGTTTATCTAATATACGTCTGATATCATCTGGTGACGTCTGTATGATGATGAGTGCCGTCGTTTCTTTCCATTCATTTAGATGACATCACTCCTAATTTACTATTAAAGCCAGGCAAGTTCTTTGCAGAATAGTTGAATATTTTCCAGTGAATATTAAATCTTTTGTCTCATGTCTAATCGCAGTATGTGTGAACAGGAGCAGTGACTCCCTTCATATTATCCATGTAGTGTCAGCAATGGCAGGAGGAAGGAACAGGATGGAACATTGCTCTTGAACACGTGACACAAAGTGTTGTGTTTATATTGTTGTGGTTTTTGCGACAGCGTTTAAGTTGTGAGGTTTGGTGGTCGGCGTTTGAGGTGTGCTGCCCTGACTCTTTCTATCTTTGCATTGCACAGGTTGTGAGAGCCGGGGCAGCCACCTCAACTCCCATAAAAACTGGGACAGATGACCGTTGGCTTAGAGACAGAGAGAGGCAAAACATTTGAAGAAAGATGTTCGGGGTCAGGCTGAAGAATGACATCATCACTCCAGCCCTCGACGTCCTCTGATCCAACAACTGGACCAACAACTGTCCAATGAAGATTGAGCAGAACTGTCTGAGTCTAAAGTAAAGAATCCAGAGCCTGCTGCTTTGAGACAAGTAACCACAATCCATAGAGTCAGACAGGCTCAGAGTATTTACTGAAGAACTCTCCATGGAGCAAACTGATGGATGCAACCGATCCAAATATAACATGTGAGATACTGAGTCTGATAATGTATGAAGGTCCATGTAAACACATCAGTACTTCCTTCATATGATGCATTTCCTTTTGAGATAGGAGTCATTCGACAGTCATGTATCAGTTTGAGCAGACACTCTGTGTGACGTCAGAGGAGAAGCTCTTCATGTTTGGATGCTGATAGTTGTGTAGCTACAGAGCAGCCAGACCCTAACAGGACATTCACTGCAGCAGTAATGAAGGATGTTTGTCAGGATATTTGTCCGTCGTAATGCAGTAAATGTTGTTCTGGTTATAGAACCACACCATCGTGATCAGATCTGTTCCGGATCAGCTTTTACTCTGAAGCCTCCATTTGATTTGACTGCAGATCATAATAAATCCATCCAGAGCTGACGAGCTTCTTGCCTGCACCGACTGCAGCGGTCAGTTTGGTCCCTCTGCAGCCAATATGTGCTGGAGCTTCTTGGTTTGTTGGTCGTGATGAATGTCTGAGAGTCCAACAGAACCGAGTCAGAACTCTGCTGTCCCATCAATCCTCTCTATGCCTCAAGCTGCTCACCTGCATCCAACATACAAACAGTTCTTTTATTTTTCCCTGGTACGAGACGCTCCACACTCCACCCATGCTGCACTACTCCTGATCAGTGCCAATCAGTGTTATTGATCCACTCGCCCGGGGATTTCAGTGTGAATATTTTTAACTTCAAGTCCACTTGAATGAAGCTTTCCAAGTTTTGAGTGTTGTGTATGTTTTTGTGTGTGTGTGTGCTTGCGAGCGTGTGTGTGTGTTTTATAAGTAAGTAGAGGACCAGAAGTATCAGGAGACGTCGGTGTCGTGTGTGTCGAAGTGCTGATGTATCAAGTAGAGCAGTGAAGTAATGTTAGATCGTAGCTCCTGTAGTAGAAACATATTATTGTGGTTAGTGCTAATATCCCTTAAATATTTACACAAATGTTATGAATGTCTTTGGGCATTTTGTAGTCTTCCTCTGCCTCTGCATCCTGAGGTGACAGTTAACTGGCATGTCGTCAGACAGAAGTCCAGCTTTGTCTCCGTGTCCCTGGTGGCCGTCAGTCAGTGCTGTCAGACCGGCTGCTTCCTGCTCGGTCAGGGCTCATGACGAGTGTCACATTCTGCCCTCGCATGTCACTCGGTTGCCTATCCGGGGGCCACGTATTTTGGGAGCGGTCCAAACTATGCAGTTTACTGTACTTCCCCTCTGGAGTGTTTCCACAGCCGACACCGAGCTGGGTTTGAGTTAGAACATGAGATGTTGTTGCTGACTCCACCGGTCAGTCTCTTGTCTGTTCTTCAGTGAGTGGTTATATCTATCAACCCGGCGCTGGGCAAACAATTTACACTAAAATAATCGATGTGGTGTTGTAGATTTTGGATACCATGTAGCTGTGCAGTGTGATCATGTGTATAGTATTTATTGAAGAGGCCAAACTTTTCTTTTTGTGCCTGCATACCTGATTTGTTCAACTCCAACTTGTGACGTCGTCTCGGAGCGACTACCGTATTATTTGTTTACATTTATTTACAACAATGCCTTTAAGGGAATATTTCTGATGTGTTGTATCCTGTATTACTGTGATACTGTGTGAAGGAGGAATGTGAATGATGCTTCTATCGTGTATGTGAGGGTGTCTCAGCCTCTGGCTCTGAAAATTATGCGGAGCTTAAATAAACTCTTTACTTCTTTTTACCTTCCTGCTGCAGTGATGAATGAGTGTCAGACAGCTCATTAATCGCCGTACAGGTCCGGTAGCGGCGGTCCGTTTGTGTCTCGAATGCCCTCTGTCATGTGTGATTCATCACCTGGTAAGTGGCCTCCTTGTTGGTGCAGGACCGGCTCAGACCAAATGTTTCCTCACAGCCTCCGTAGAGCATCTTCTCTAACGGATCTTTGTACAGTCACAATCAAGATGGGACCAGCGGAGCAACGAACCAGAACTAAAGTCCAGACCTCCTCCTATATTATTATTATTATCACACACCGTCAGTCTGGAATATAACTAACTATTAGATACTGATCACTACTTTCATAAAACTGCATCACCAATCATTTGGTGGCGGTTTCATGTTTGTATTTTTACTTTAACTTCAATGATCTCAAACATGTTTTCAGCGTCCTCATTAACTCCCACATATTTATAGGGATTATATCTAATCTACCGTGTTTCTTCTCTTCATTGAGGTCCGTGTAATGTTTACCGAGAGATCTCGCAACGTTACAGAATATAAATTCCTGCATCCGCCCCGGACTGTGATTGGTTCTTCCTGGGTCCATTATCCATCCCTCCACCAGCGGTCCGATACATCTCAACTGCCTTTTAATTTAGGAGAAGCTTTCAGAATCAGACTCCAGCAGTCTATGATATGAGGCTGAATCCTTTCAGTAATCGTATGAGTGTGTTACCATCCCGGCTGTGTGTGGTCAGCAGGTCTCTGCTGCAGACTGCAGCTCCACTCGCTCAGAGCGACGCCGGAGAAACTTCACTCTCCTCCTGCTCGGTAATTGAGTTCTTCTATCAATCATATGATTATATGCTTGACACCGCGGCCGTTCTGAAGACGGCTCCAAGATACGATAAGACGGCGTGTGCGTGTCGTCCCATCAACGTCACATTATTATTATTATTAGCTAATAGAAATAGATTTTTGTGATTGATGAATTGTTGTAGAACGTTAAAATAATCAAGAAAACTGACAACAAGCAAATAAAACAACCTCAATATTTATACATTCTAGCTTCTGACATCCAATAACACCCAGGACCGGTACAACCTGGAGGATGGTTAGAAAACAATATAATAATGTTATCGTACATAATTGTAGTTTGTGTCCAAAGTTGAAGGCGAGTTTGAATCAGTCTGACACCTCGTACTTTGATCTGGTGGTCGGTCGGACCTGCCACAACCAGGTGGAAGAAGCCATCGTCATCACAGAAACATTGTGTCACACTTTGTCTGCCTCTTGATGACAGAATGTGTCTTCCAAAGATTGAAGGAGAGGAGAGAAAGAGAGACGTTTTATTTTCCATTATTTGTCCGTATCTGTTGGAGATGGAATCAACCCTCCGTGGCGAACTGTGGACGTCCCCGTCTCTCATCCTCCACCCCGGTGCGGTCTTTGGGGACTGCAGAGCAGCTCGGCTACAGCTGTGTTCTGGTGAGGGGGTGACCGGGGAGGGGGGGGGCTGAGGGATGAAGTTCTGGAAAGCGGTAACCTTTCCAATGATAACTGCATTTCCCATTACTGATCTGACATTAGATCCAGGGAGATGATTTAATGGCGGCATTTTGTTTTCGCTGACTTCCCCCTTTCCCTCTCCTATTAAAACAAAAAACACCAGAGCTGGGACAGCGGCTGTGTGGGAAGTGTGGCCAAGCAGCTAGATTCTATTACTCCTCGGCTTCTATCCCCCAGATTCCACCGGTGTGGGTTCGCTCCGATGCCTCCCGCTCTCCTGGTTCTCCTCCTCCCCCTTAACTGCTCTCCGTCTTATCGTCATTTAACTGCTAGCTCTTGTGCCTCCTACCCCGGTTTTTGCTCGTTACGCAGTAAAGATGAACCAGAAGCACAGAGGGTGCCTCACATGGTAATTGATTACCTTGTCATAGACGTGTTTTAAAGGAGCTGTAGTGCGCTACAAGCTGTTTCCTCTGCAGGGATTTACACAGTGTGTTTCTCACTCTGGTAGATGCTGCAGGGTTTGAATTTGTCCCGCAAACTCTTCTCCAGCTTCTACCCTGTTCACTTGGGCCACCTGCTGGAGACTGCGAGGAGCTTCAGTGGAAGTAAAAGCACCAGGTGACCGGGTTTCCCTCCCGTCCTGCCCGGCTGTGGATGAGTTTTGCTCCGAGTAAGCTAATGAAGACCTCCTGCCGTGGTCTGTAGGTTCACCTCCAGCAGTCCATTCCTCACTGCCCCGTCTGCTGAAACAAAGGCTCCTTTATAATGTTGCAGTGATCCAACAGTAAGTCAAAAAGTAAAGAGGCTTGCAAACTCCAATAATCTCCCCTTTCAATGAAAAGACACCGGGGCCCTCCGTCATGGATGGGAGTCAATGGCTGAGTGCTTTGTGTCCTATTGATTTACGTCACGTGCCCACTTGTGATAAATTCACCGCCTTGTTTCAGCCACTTGGACTCAGACACCGGGGCTGCCGGGGACTCTATACGTTTTAACCCCCCACTATACATGGGGCGATCACAATGGACACAAAGCAACACACATCGATACCTCTCCAGGTTCTGTGTTTCATCATTAACACGGATTTATTACGCTCTACTTTTTTTATTCTGGGGCTTCACAATGTCTTTGCCTGGTTCTTAATCTGTCCGGTTCTGGCCCCTCATGCAACCCATCAATTAATGAATGCATGTATCCAACCCTCCCTGAACGCCCCCTCTGATTGGACCGCTTCCAGCAGTCTGCCGGGCGGCAGCGTTCCCACGAGACGACTGTTTGAAGACGTGATGAGCTTCAATCGGGTACAAACACTGGAAACAGTGTTCAGAACAGTCTCAGGTGTTTCTCTTCTGTCAGATAGATGTTATATTCATTGCTTTTAAAGTCTTATTTTGGGGCGTGATGACAACACGAGAACCAAAAGAATTTGTCCTGCAGTGCAACAAATATATCCAGTGGAAGAAATAATGATTGGATCCCAGAGAGACGATGTCCAGATATATAAAGGTAGTGGGGGACAGTCTGTCTTCACAGAGGGACGAGACACCACCGAGTAGCAGACAAGGATGGAGGTGAAAACTTAAGGAGAGTAAGTCAAGTCCTGCCTGCTGTCGAACGCCTCACAGGAGATCCACTTCCGATTGGTGGTGTGTTGTTCAGATTGTCCTTCTTATGATCAGTAGACGATCCGAACGTTCTCACAGCTGCTGGGAGAAGAGGAGGCTCACCTGTTTGGACCTGCCGAAACACAGTGAGATGATCTGCAGATGGTCTTTTAACATCAAACCAGCAATCGTTGCACATTTCACTTGAGTTTTGATCTCTCTATCCGTCAGATCTGAGGTGACATCATGTGGACGGCGGTGTTTTCCTGCTGCTTGTTCTCGCCCTCTGTTCTCTCTTTGAACAAGGATCAGAGTGCTTTTCTATTTACAAGTTACAGTGAAAAGAACAGAAACATCCTGTGTTCGACGGTCAAAGGCAAAATCAATGTGGACGGAGGAGAACTGGCTGCAGCGGCTCTGAAGGACACACACAGAACAACACACAGAACAACACACAGAACAACACACGGAACAACACACAGATCAACACACCGATCAGCGACCCGCCGTCGGACACGGCTGACGACACCTGGACCAACCTGCCACAGTCGATGCTGAAACCTTTTAATAGAGATTAATGGAACACATCCAGACTCCTCCCAGCTTGTGTTTCAGTTATGTTTTACATTTTGTATCGTCTCATCATTGTCACCTGAGCAGTGATGGGATTAGGATTATTATTGTTGTTCATGAACTGACAGGTCCCAGAGAAAGAGCTGTTAAATGGATAATATCGATACCAATTAAACTACTTGAGCTCTCGTCCTTTCGGTTTTATTCCCAGAGTGAAGACAGCAGACAAGCAGCACGGCCGTTCACGTAGCTTGGATTATATCGTAACGTTTCAAAGTTTCAGGAGCTCAAACGTCATTTTCAATCGGATATTGTGTCATCTATCAGTCATTTCATTTATGGTGGGGATGTTTCCCAGCAGCCTCGTTGATAACCGGTGTCTTGTGGTGCTTCCTGGAGCGATGACACTTGGTCTTTATGAAGCCTTGGCAGGGATGTGACAGTGATCTTGAACAGCCGGATGATATTCCAGTGCGACCAGCTTACAGACGCGAGTCATCAGTGCTGCTAAGTGACAACGGTCCTTGTGGGATTCCAGTCCGAGAACCTCACACAGAGATTAAACACCAGATGAAAGTGGACATGAATCACCAACCAGGAGCAACACATGTAGCAGACAAAAGCAATCAATCATGTCCCTTCTATCACCTCACCTCCAATAAGATTACATCAATCAATAACCGTTCTTATGAGTGATTGGATTCCGTCTGCTTCCAAAGTACAAGGGAGGTTGAGGGGGACTGCTCAATTTTCCCAATGATTAAAGCCGGGCCAAATTGCTTTGATAACATCAAGGACCTTGGTGTGCCGGGTGTGTGAGGGCAGTGTTGGGAGGAAGAGGCTGGTGGTGGCAGGTGGCTCAGACGGTGGACAGCAGCGGTGGCCTCGTGGTGTAAATCCTCTACGATGGAGGAATCCTGACTGAGCGTGTCTGGACTTGGTGTATCTGCTCCCACGTCCCTGCAGCCGGGCTGAACCCTGGACAGGATTCAGTTGTTGTTGATCGGTTTCTGAGCAGCAATCGGACTGACAACTTTAGTTTTGTTTTCATGAGACTGAACGCGACTGTACGAGTGGAGCTGTGGACTCAAGTCAAGTAACAATCAATGATAAAACTAACTTTACTGTTACACAATGACTCCTGACTTTCACCTAAAAGACTTGATTCTCTCCCTGAGACCAAAGTGTTGCTCAACCTATTGGATAACGTTTGGATCTGCCTCTAACTTGTACTCTCGAAACCCAACGTGTCGGCTCTGCTGCTCGAGACCCGCCGGCCTTGACTTGGGACTTGAGCCGTGGACTTTGTTTCTGACCCTCGCACAGCGTTGCTTTATGCAAAGGTTCTGTGTTGTGATGGTGATCTGAGGTGTTTGTATCAGATCAGCCTTGTTGGGTCGGGGCAGTGCTGCTTCTGAATGAGATGGTTTGTCACTGGTGAAGTTTCTTTCATGATCAAGTTGTGTCTACACACACTATTTTCCAGTTCCAGTTCCAGTGTCCAACACCAGATTGTGGCACTGCAGAATGAACTTGCATGTTCCCAGTTCAGTTAATGTGTCTCATCAGGCTGTTCAGCATGTTGATTATATGTTGATTATCAGTGTGTTGTAGAAGGAAGTGATTCGGTCGGGGTCCCACTAACCACTAACCACTAACCATCACCAGACAGGAAGCCTGGATGTTTCAGTCTACAGCCCCGAGTCCACAACAGCAGAGGTTTGCAGGTTTATGAGTTTTATGAATCAGTGTTCTCCATGTTCAAGTAGCCGTATTTGTTCCCCTCAGAGGGCACTGACCAGATATTCCTCTATTTAGTTTGTCAGAATTTTCACAATAGGACAAAACTCCCTCTGGATCCTGTCACTCGTGGACTCGAGGACTGTTGGACTCGAGGACTGTTGGACTCGAGGACTGTTGGACTGTTGGACTGTTGGACTGATGGACTGTTGGACTGTGGACTCGGGACTGTTGGACTGAGGACTGTTGGACTGATGGACTGTTGGACTGATGGACTCGAGGACTGTTGGACTCGAGGACTGTTGGACTCGAGGACTGGTGGACTGTTGGACTCAAGGACTGTTGGACTGTTGGACTCGAGGACTGTTGGACTCGAGGACTGTTGGACTGTGGACTCGAGGACTGTTGGACTCGAGGACTGTTGGACTGATGGACTCGAGGACTGTTGGACTGTTGGACTCAAGGACTGTTGGACTGATGGACTCGAGGACTGTTGGACTCGAGGACTGTTGGACTGTTGGACTCGAGGACTGTTGGACTCGAGGACTGTTGGACTCGAGGACTGTTGGACTCGAGGACTGTTGGACTGTTGGACTGTTGGACTGTTGGACTGTTGGACTCGAGGACTGTTGGACTGATGGACTCGAGGACTGTTGGACTCGAGGACTGTTGGACTGTTGGACTGTTGGACTGTTGGACTCGAGGACTGTTGGACTGTTGGACTCGAGGACTGTTGGACTGTTGGACTGTTGGACTGTTGGACTCGAGGACTGTTGGACTGTTGGACAGCCATTGTCAGTGTTTGGAGCGGTTGTGCTCTTCAATTAGTTTTGAATTAATTTAGTTAACCTCACGTTCTCTGAAAAAAATTTAAATTAAAAACC
>CAAKHC010019733.1:13011-23898 GCA_901007825.1 Macroramphosus scolopax | reverse complement strand
CTGTTGAAGACCTCTGTACTAGACCGATGGGGGATGAACTGAGGAAGTATTTTAAGCAGACATACCATGCTTGGAACATTAAACAATATAGTCCTGAATACACACCCAGTAGAGAGGAGACAGTAAGGTTGCAGTGACATCGTGTCCCCACCGCTGGAGCGACAACCGAAAATGCAATTGGAACTCGTACTGGAAAACCAGCAGATATCATCTCAAACCGAGCTGATGTCGGTGGAACATGAATCATCTCTCCTGAAGGGAAATTGAAACCACAAGTGTGACAGCTTTAATAATAACGCTTGATTTGTGTCACTTTGTTGAGATTAGGATTTATTGACACGTTCTGAAACGCCTTCCCACTGCGACCACAGGAGGTGTGAAGATAGATGCAGAGGGAGGACGATTAATGTGGAGATGAATATTAGAGACTAACACCGATGAAAGGAAGACAAACAGCAGGTTCTAACACAAAGATGTGACTCACGCAATGTACAACTCATTGTATAATCCTGTGTTTCAGTTGACTTGTGCTTTGTTTGAGGAGGCTGCTCCGCCTGCTGACGATCAGGAACCGGGACGCTGTGCAGGAAATCCTTCAGTCCGTCAGATTTATGACAGCGAGAGTCAAATCTGCTTTTCCAGTATTCCAGCTTCAAAACATTATTCTTGCTCTTCTTTCTCCAAACCGGATGACAGTTTATTCTATCAGCAGGTCTTCAGAGGAGCTCTGCAAACAAAAAAACATTTTCTTTAGCCAATTTCTGAATCAACGTCCATCAGCCACATCAGGCAGCTATTTATTGCTGCAGGACTAATTTCATGGTAGCGACTGTGTTACAGCTCACAGGTCAGTAAACATCCTCCACAGCTGTCACAGGAATTTAAACAGTCAATGAGCACTAATGACCATCCCATTATTTCATGGATTGTTCCAGCATGCACCATTAACTGGTTCAAGTTTTATTTTTTAAATAACGTGCAGGTGGATTTGGCTGGTTAATATATCGTACCTGCTTCTGAAAGGGTTCATCCAGGGATGAATGTTCATCTGTCACACAGTGCTGCTCCTAAAGAGGTGAGTGTGGATGCTCCTGTCGCATCACTTACATAAGAGCTGGAGTACGTCTTCATCAAGAAGAGCAGAGAATGAACCGTGGAGGCTTCTTTTACTCTCCCACGAGTCAGTCGTTTTAGTGAAGACGAGGACTTCCTGGATCCTTTTGTACAACAAACCATCTGGAGCTTCATGTTAGGTGATACGGCTCCTTGGCGAAGGTTCAACTCTCTGGACTACCACAGAGCTGTTTTACATTTCCTCCAGAATTCACCCCAAATTGGATTCTTTGCACACACGCGTCTTTGAAATAGGCAACAGCCGTCAAACTGTGCACCATTAAATTGTGTTTTTTACGGTTCAACAGTTGACCAAATTAAACGGAATCAAGTTATTCATAAGAATAAAAGACAAAATGATCCTCCCAAACAAGTTCCTTGAAAAGGCAGAAAATGCAAGAAAAGGAGGAAGAGTGAGGTCCCGATCACGAGCTGCTCCTCACAGAGCAGAACGCAGAGGAAGCTTCACTTCTACGTTTATTACATTAACAGACATCCAGTCATTCAAAGCACTGGTACTGTTACGACCGGATAATATTAGAGTGAGATCATCCCTCCCAAGAAAAACAACTGGGAAGATCATAAATGCGAGCGTGGAAAATACATTGATGTTAAATCTACAGATGTCAGCTTCACTTCGCTGTGGGAGACGTGTGTTCGATCCCCGTCGCCAGCGGCGACCGGAGGCTTCTGTTGGGATGAACACGTCAGCGGGAGACTGTTTGTGGACAGTCTCACACGCTGATCCGACATCTTTAACCCGAACTTAACCAGACCTCAATCGTTGTGCTGACACGTCATGATTTGCCAACATTGATGTATGAGGGAGACGAGCGGGTCGTACAGGAAGATATAAATGATGCTGTTGTTTAGGTCAGAGGCCTCGTTGAAGGAGGAATAATCCAATATCAAAGAGCGACATTGAAGTCTGACTGTGCTGTGATCAAACCTCCTGGAAGGCTCATCGATCCAGCTCCCGCTGACTTCCACACCGTCAGCCGCTGCCCCCCACCCCCCACCCCTCCTCAAGTGGGGGTGTTTCCCAACAGCCACCAGGGGATGTTCCCACTAGCAGAGTTCTCGGATGTCAGGCCGTCCTCCTGAGCAGAGCTGGAGGTCAGCAGCTGTCCTTCATTCGTCCTTCAACAGCACGGCTGAATTCCAACAGGTAACATGTTTGAATTGCTTTGCTTCTTAACAGCGTCATAAAGATTTTAATATAGAATATAATACATGCCTTAATAATCCAAAAGGAGCTCCGCTGCTAAAATCAACAGAACGTTAAACATACAAGACTCAACGCGAGTCTGTTCGTTAAAAAGAGGAACATCTTCTCTGCGACTGAGAAGAGCTCATTTCATGTCTTTAAGACTGCAGACTTCCATTCTCCCCGCTCTGTCAAAAATAAATGACTTTCCTGGCAGGACAGGTGGGAGTCATAATGGAATGTAGACGCAGTAATACGAACTAGTTTGATGCTGTCCGACTCCTTGTGATCACGTCTGAAGATGAAGGCGGTGCAGGCAGAGCTCACATCGTCAGCAGGCTCATTGAAAGTAAGAACCACGCAAGTTAAAGGTGCAATGAAAATGGCCCGTATCCAACTAAATAACTAATCAGCTCCTCCAGGTGAGATCTCTTTTCTCAGGCAAATTGACTGCCGGCCCGTTTCTCATCTGAACGGACTCGGGCAGGAGGAACTAACGCAGGAGTGGAATCCAAACTGCAGAATGTTTGCAGGACCAGAATGCTGCACAAGATTGAGCTGAACTGAAGACGGATTCACAGCTTCTGTCCAAGCCTTCACGTGGGGATGTTTCAGCTATACACGTGAACTCGCTTATTGTAAAGAGACATTGAGGCAATGACCTTCATTTATGAGTTGCAAGAGTTCAGACTGCAGGAACTCAAACTGTCGTGAGTCAGGACTGATGTTTGGACAGATGTTTGGCAGCTGTTTCTTGCAAGAGAAGACAATGTTTTAAAAAGTGATTGTTACCTCATCTTAACAACTTGCATTCCTCATCATCAGTAGTAGTGGACACATAGCAACACTATATAAATATATATGCAATTTACCTTTCACAAGCAAGTCCACTGTAGATCATTTGATCTTGTCCATGGAGGACCGAGCTGATAGCTGATGTGACTCTGAGAAGAGAAAGAATATTTGGAGGTTCCTCAGTTTTTCCGTCTTGTCGGACGTCCTTGAGCTGTGTGATGACGAGGGTCCCACACAAGACAAAAACACTTGTTTACCTCTTATTTGTTGTTTGGTCGTCTCTTGTCTTCACCTCTGCAGGGTCGTTTGCTCTGACGTTTTCACATGCAGATGTCTACTTCCCTTCCTGGCCAGGTGGTGAGTGGAAATCAGGCTTTTGTGTGTCACGATGATGCAGTAACGCCACGAGCCACGGTTGTTGTTGGGACCAGGACCTAACCGGGGTTACCAGTCTGGTTGAAGTCTTTGCTGAAACCAACCTTGTACCCTGGAACTCAGATTAAAAACACACCTTGCTATAAGCTGACCTGGTCAATAGAAACGGTTAGACATGAAGACAGTCCAGAGTTTTATAAGTCGTTAAAACCTAACAAGAGGATTGAAGCAGGTCGAGGCAGAGCTAATTTTAGATAGTCGACAAAAGGGATCTCTACTCAGGCTGCACTTATTTGTCTCCTCTGCTAGAAAACATAAGACATTCTGTTCATCCATCAGGTGGCAACTGTTTATCTGATCTGTACAGAGAACACAGAGACAGTTACAGCAACCACGACCATATTTGGACGCCAACATTGTCCCAGAATATGGATTTAAAAAGCTGAATGATGAGTTCCATCTCATGCACAGGCTCAATTTGGATGAAAGTCCTCTGCAACAGTTTTTGTGCTTGGAGTCTGAAAATAACCAACAAAGAACTCCTTCTATTAATAATGCATGTGTGTTACGGTTCTTCAAGTGAGGAACAGGCGTCTTCTATTTGCGTCCAATGACGAGCTGCACTACAGTACAACGCAGTCGGTGGCCCCTTTAAAGTCAGATAAAGATAGATGAGGTAAATAAAATGTATAGAAGAAAGGTGTAACTTCAAGGTGTTATATTCCTTCCCAAAGAACTATGAACAGATGAGAAACTCCCACCTGCCAAGAATAAAGCGATGATGGCGGATCGTAAGAAATCAAAGCAAGAAGACCTTCCACCAGTTTGATGCATCCTTCTGTTGTGTGAAGGGACCTTCCACCTGCCCTTCGGTTGAGTCCTGGTCGTCATATTTTGTGGGTGCAAGCCTGGAAATGAAAACCTGTCTCTTCCCTTGTGGTCAGTTCATGTCAAATGTTACGATGCTGCATGAACATACTGTACATTTAAACTACACCAACTGTACGTGCTGCCTTTATGTTTCAGATATAAAACCCTCATTAGATGCACGTGATCGCTTTGCTAACCCAAGACGATGTTGCAGAGAGAAGATGATAATTCATAATACATTTGATATGCAACATTCATTGATTCCTTACATCCGCAGGAGTGGACGGCTGATCTATGCACATACTTGATGTTAACCCTTTGCAGGTCAGATGACTTTGCATGTTATTTTCTCACCTTCTCAGCTCTCTGAGAACAAAGTGAGATCAGTTCTCTGGTGGAAACTTTTCCTCATTGGTACAATTTGTACTGAGTCTCCACATATCTGAGAGATCCTGTCCGTCCAAAGAAACGTCCTCTCTGCAGGAACTCAGTCAGAAGCATGAATAACTGTGTTCTGTAGTCCCAATTAAAAACCCAAAATAACAGGACCAGTTATTTGTTTTAACTCCATGTTCGCAGGGCTGCAGGCTTCACTGTGCGTCCCAACTGAGTGCTGCAATCAGGGGCCGTTACTATTCCACTGCTAATTGCCTCTGTGCGCCATCAGGTCCGGCCAGGTGCCAACAACACCAGATCCAGTTCGGTGACTCCTTCAGGAAATCCTGCAAAAGGGAACAATTTATCTGAAGCACACAAAGTGTTGTTTCAGCACATCGAGGAGGAATATAATGTTTACGCGCTAAGAGCTTGACTTCATTTTATAGAGCGTTAAAATACACCTGTAACTATCTGCCCTTGTGTCGTTAAACTTAAAGAGGTATGTTGTATACACATTCAGCAACTTCTGGCGTCGGAGCGAAAGATCAACCGGTGCCGTCACTCCTTGGAAACACAGGGAATCCTGGATGCTGAAGTCTTTTCTTTGATCACACTCAAGACATCTCTAAGAGGATTAAACTGTCATATTAGATCAATTTGCCTGGGAGGATAAATATAAATCCTCCGAGTCTCACTTGTGAAATCTGTAACCTTTTCAACGCTGTCACAGATGTCAGCGGTACAGAAACATGCAAAACCTTCCACGTTAAGCCCGCTCCTGCTTGACATGTGTTGTAAAGCATGTCAGAATGCAGCTGTGACGAGAACTAAAGGATCTATAGTCCCGACACAATATATCTGGCATGAATATTTAATGCTGGTGAAAAACTGAGGAACGGAGGAGTTCCACTGACATCTCAGGATAAACAGCATGCGCTTCAATAACTGTCAGATGAAGCCGGTCGCAGCCTTCTGACGGATCCTTGGCCCGACCTCGATGTGGGACCCGGTCCAATCATCCCTCCACACTCTGTTCATCGCTGCTCTTTCATTGTTTAAAGGCTAATATTTAATGGGTGTCATGTGAAACAAGCAGGGTCAGTCATCATCAATGATACGATGAATTATTTAACTCAGCAAAAGGGGATCTCTGATTTTGTGTTTGTTATGCCGTCAAATACCCCTCCTCCTCCTCCTCATCCTCACATTTGAATAGACTGTAGATGTACTCAGAGATTGCATGTCTGTGAATAGCATCCACAATACATCATACTGTATACTTGTGGGGTTCCTGTGAGTGCCGCGCTGAGGTCAGAGGTTTAATTAACCTCCTGGGCTCCATTGTTTTCTTCACAAAGAGGCTCCTTTTTAACACACTCAGGTTAAACAATGTATGAAATTAACTCATAAATATTCATGTTTTTTTTTTAATGAAGCTGAACTAATCCACCTAGATTTTGTTCGCAAGGTTGCTGCAGATTAGATGTTTGGATCCGGCTCCTGCAGGCTGCTTATCCCGGAGGTTCACAATGAGGAAGTGATCAATGCATTGATTACATCTCAGCAAAGATGTATTAATCTTTTTATCAGCCTGCTTATCGGTGCCACGGAAGCTTTGGTTTCTGTCTCCCGATGAGGCGTAGCTCCCTGCACCGGAGGAGACACTCGTCCACGAGCTCGACCCCGCCGTGCAGTTTCAGAAACAAAAATACTTTATAATTACAAAGTTTGTGGATATGTAGATTCGAGCAGCCACATTCCAGCAGGCCTGTACAACCGTTTTTTTAAAACACAAATCCTGGCCTGTAGTTAAACAAGACGCTGGGGGAAACAAAACAAATCTGAACTTTCATAATGCCTCATCATGACGACTGAAGGTAACCGTTTTAATAATCAGCGGAACAATCCCCTGAATATAACGACCTTTTCCTTTGGCCTTTTCCCCGTGAAGAATTGAAATGCTGCGAGACAGCAGCTCTTAGCAGGATTAAATTGGTGCTGAGTAAAACCCATTTCATCCTGACCCCCGCCTGAGGATGTATAGATGATACGCCGAAGCTCAGATTTGGCATTTTACTCCCTGAGCTGTGTGTCAGATACTTCATCGCACATGTTTGTGCCTACAGAAACGACCGAGGCACTTTTAAATGACACTCGTCATTTTAATTTAATACGAGCTAAATCGTATTTATGAAATGCCAAAATATTATGTGATGATAGATGCAGTGTAATTAAAGGACGGCTTTGTTGTTATTGATTTCAGTTGAACGAAGGCACGCCAACCTTTGGAGACGGAAAATGAAAAGAAAGAGAAGGGAAATGAAAATCAAACAGAGCCAGAAAGACCAACACACGGAATCAAGCAAACAATATAAAGAGGCAACAGACAAATTGGCCAGCAGATGAATAGAGACAGATGGCAGGCCGGTGTGCTCGGGAACGTCCTGTTGGTTGGAGAGGACCGGCGCTGATCGCACCTCTTGATCCTCATGATGCCATGCACATGTTGGTGGTGGCGACAGGAACACAAACATACTTCACTCTGTGGACTGACGTCTAATGGAATCAAACCGTGTTGGAAGGCAGCGATGGGGCGTATTTAAACTGTAAGACTGCACCAAAGATAATCCAGTCATTCAGACATCGGACCGGAAAACCAATCAAGCCAAACGTGTGGTTGGTAGATGATGTGGTCCATGTGTCTGCTGACCGGATACTGGTTTGCTGGCAGGGAGCATCAGGGGCAGATACGATAAGATAAGATACGATACGATACGATACGATACGATACGATACGATACGATACGATACGATACGATACGATACGATACGATACGATACGATACGATACGATACGATACGATACGATACGATAAACCTTTATTCGTCCCACCACACGGACATTTACAGCATCACAGCAGCAAAGATGATAGTGAACACAGTAAAGAACATTTATAAAGAATAACAACAAATGAATAAGTCCACATGTCTAGATGAATCATCAGAAATAAGAACTAATTAGTAAGTGATATGTCCAACTGATAGAATAAATAAGCTACATAGAAGCTGCAGTGTTGCAGAGGTAAGTGATGCTACATGTTAAGTATTGTACATAGAGGTATTACACCTTGTACACACAGTATTGCAGTAAATATTAAGAGCAGTGATGTTACATGTAGTCAGATGTTGCACAGTGAGTCCTTGTGTGTTTACTGGGAACAGTGTTGGTTATAGAGTCTGACTGCTGCAGGAAGGACAGACCTGCAGTACCTCTCCATCCCTGTAGGGGGTGGGACGTGTTGTCCAACAGAGAGGACAGCTTGGCCGTCATCCTCCTGTCTCCCACCACCTCCACAGGGTCAAGAGGGCAGCCCAGGACAGAGCTGGCCCTTTGGTGTGATGTTCTCATGGAGTTGCATTTGATCCCTTCATCTTTCGGCATAAATGAAGACGAAGGTCAGAGTTTGTAGAGCAAAAAAGAGGAAATATTTGTGGGGGTGCACATTTAGGAAAATAAGTGATTAAAATATGAAATTAAAACCGCTTTGAGACACGCAGATTGTTGGATAAGTAACTTCTCCCCTTGTTTCCTCCCGCTCAGCCCAACACGGTGGCAGTAGATAACACTTTCTCTCCAACATCCTGCAGACTTTATGCAGCTCATTCATTCATTATTTAAATCCTCTATCACCTACACACTGAACTTTACAAACATTAACCTTTAACTCTCCAACCACCACACACAATGCACCTGCTGCAGATCGCAGAACAACAACTACCGGAATCAGAAAGCTTTTATTTTCCTAAATATTAACTGTCATCTTATAGGTCTTTTTTTTATCCTCAAAAGACGGACTTAGTTTCAATTTAATCTAAAGAAAACTGATTTATTGTTTTTGCAGCCAACCTATAATATTGTTTGTACAGAGCAACAAGCAGATGGTGTCCTGACGCCGCTGCTGTTGTTGGGAATATTCAGCTGTAGAATTCATTTACCACTTTAATTCATTTCCCTGTGACAGGCTTGTTTTGTATCAGGCGGGAACAGAGACGGAGATGCTCTGTGGCAGACTGATTATATGAGCTGCAGTCAGGTGGCTGGTCAGAGTATTGACTGGGGGGCAATTTAACTGTTCAGTCCGAGGTAAGCAGCCAACCAATCTTTACTTGAATGAACTGACAAACAATTAGTGCGTGAACACTGAACTCCAAATCCACCTGTGGCCACCGAGGGAGAACTTATATGATAGAAGGTCACATCGTTTTCTTCAACATACTTGTGTTGCCACGTATTACTTCGCCTGTCTATCGTCTTCTTGTCGTTTGGTACCCAAAGGTATTCAAATTATGTAATGTGCCTCTTGAAATCTCACTTTCAGTCTCCCAATCTGTTAAGCTTTTCATACAAATAATCTCATGTGATGTGTTATTCGTCGTAATCTGTTTGTGGCCCGGCTTTGTGGAAGTGTCATGGATATTATTCCTCCCCTTAAGTTCTGGAGAAACTATGACAGGCACAGATGTGGGATACATTGAGAGCATTAAGCCTCCAGACCTCTTTTTGGAGCTGGATGAACATCATTTAGACAGGCCAATAATGAGGATATGATTACACCACGGTCCTCCCGGGCTGGTGAGGATGGAACAGAAGGGGAGGGGAGGAAATGAAGATGAGAGGAGAACTGAAGGAGGAAATAATGGTGTTTGTATGGTGCCACAGTCTCCAGGCTCTGTCTGGACCCAGAGGGAACAGAAGCACCATCTGCTCTGGGCTACATGAGATGTAAGAGAGGCAGAATATCTTGCTGAGGGGGCTCAAGACCAGTATTGGTTACACACATCCATTAACCCTGGTTATCTCGACTCCTGGTCGGGATTATTACAGAGATGGAGACCGAAACTGGGAGGATGACATCATAATTATGACAGAAATAACATAGTAAGAACACGACGCAGCCGGCACACATCAAGTGAAGAACTTCCTCATTCAAATGATGCTGTAAGAGTGAGTTGGAGCATCGATGTCAGGTGACAGGACCCGGCTCACTGGGGCCCTCCTGAAACTGTTGGGTGGACTGGATATCAGAGCTCTGTGCAGGCAAGTCAAGTTATTTAACAAATACTTTCATCATCGTGACGCAGCAGCTTTGGAATGAAGTCTGCTTCCACACCGGGGCGTCAATAAAGCTGGAATTGAACAGTTTGTTGACTGATGACAAACAGAGGAAATATCCAAATGGGACCAACTGGATTGTGAGTTTGGCTGCATGAAGTACAAGTGCTAACAGACAGCAGGAGGCTGGACGGAGGCTGGACGGAGGCTGCTGGATGGAGGCTGCTGGACGGAGGCTGGACGGAGGCTGCTGGACGGAGGCTGCTGGACGGAGGCTGCTGGAGGGAGGCTGGATGGAGGCTGGAGGGAGGCTGCTGGATGGAGGCTGGACGGAGGCTGGACAGAGGCTGGATGGAGGCTGCTGGACAGAGGCTGGATGGAGGCTGCTGGACAGAGGCTGGATGGAGGCTGCTGGATGGAGGCTGGACGGAGGCTGGACAGAGGCTGGATGGAGGCTGCTGGATGGAGGATGCTGGACGGAGGCTGCTGGATGGAGGCTGCTGGATGGAGGCTGCTGGACGGAGGCTGCTGGATGGAGGCTGCTGGATGGAGGCTGCTGGACGGAGGCTGCTGGATGGAGGCTGCTGGACGGAGGCTGCTGGACGGAGGCTGCTGGATGGAGGATGCTGGATGGAGGCTGCTGGATGGAGGATGCTGGACGGAGGCTGCTGGATGGAGGCTGCTGGACGGAGGCTGCTGGATGGAGGATGCTGGACGGAGGCTGCTCGATGGAGGCTGCAGGACAGAGGCTGCTGGACGGAGGCTGGAGGGAGGCTGTTGGATTGAGACTGCTGGATGGAGGCTGCTGGACGGAGGCAGCTGGACAGAGGCTGCTGGATGGAGGATGCTGGACAGAGGCTGCTGGATGGAGGCTGCTGGATGGAGGCTGCTGGACGGAGGCTGCTGGAGGGAGGCTGCTGGATGGAGGCTGCTGGACGGAGGCTGCTGGACGGAGGCTGCTGGATGGGGGCTGCTGGATGGGGGCTGGACAGATAGACAAGCAAACAACTTTTCTGAGCCCTAATTTTCTGCTTTT
>CAAKHC010019732.1:169386-184059 GCA_901007825.1 Macroramphosus scolopax | reverse complement strand
CAGAACCAAAAGCATTTCACGGACTTGCAAGAACATTCTACCAAGATTGTGAAAAACATGTAAACATGTATTATATAATAAATAATACAAATAATAGTTCTTGCCACACAAGCTAATAGCACAACTCGTAGGCTGCAATTTTGAGCATTATATGAAGGTACAAAAAGTCCAATAAAATGTAGAAGAAAAAAAAAAGAGGAGCTTATTGTACCCTCCATCCTCTCTCGGTCTCTCTGCTTCATCAAATAGGGGAAATAGTAACTTGTCTACTGCAGCACACCTCTCCTTAATGGAGTGGGTGAGCATGTAAAAAGTTTACAGTGTCATGGCAGAACCGCTGCTGGGTTGGGAGCTCACAGGTCGATAAGTGTTGTCCTCAGATGAGTAACTCTTCACAACAAGGTCTTTATGGTGCTGTGGGGGTACAGTCAGACACAGTACAGCACACATACACAGCTACCCAGTCTTATGAGCACAAAGCCCCAGTTGTATTTTGTGCAGACCATTATAATAAGTTATAGAAAAGCCGATATTTTGAGAAGAAGACAGTCTATCACTCTGCGCTGCATTGTTTCCCATTGGTATACTGTGTAAAGAAAACACGGCCATTGACCTGGTAAACCCATTAGTGTCACATTCGAATCACTACCATGATCACTCCAGTGTATTTTCTCCAGATGCACATTCACATAAAGAAAAAATGGAACAAATAAGCCATAACCCTCTAGCAATTAAGTGAATACTTTCACACCCCCACTAGGTCAGAACCGGCTGCCTGAGATGTGAACTTTAGCCCCAGGGTGGAGTCAGATGTGATCTTAGAGAACTCGCCTTGGGCAGATCTACAATCAGATGCTACATTGAAAAGATCTCCGAGAGTCCTTCTGACCTCAGTCTGAGAAGAAGTTTTGTTTGGCATGTGGAAGAATCAATTCTACAGATAAATGGGCTGCATTTAAGCCTTCTAACCTGAGCAGCACTCAAAGCCCACACACAAGAAAGGCCAACACACTCATTAATACGCTGATGCCATGCAAGGTGCCAAACTACTTATTAGCAGCAATTAGTGGTTCAGTGTCTTGATTAAGACATTTCGACAAAATGTCTTTGGTGGAGCCTTTTCATCAAACCAGTAACCTTCAGATAACTAGAAAAATCTAATTTACTGTGTAAATGACTTGAAGGCTATTTCTCAAATGCTTCCTGTGTAGTCAATCTTCACTAGTAAAAAAGTTGTGAAGGCCAAGGTGTGTTTCTTCTATCACCGTATGAATTATATTCATTTTGTGCTTAAGTGTACCTTCCTCTGTGTATTGCTATATTTTTTTGCACTGGCATAGGTCCTTGTTCTACAAGTAACATTTTATGTTCATTGATTTTTAATACTCCTTTGTATACTTTGAAAAACATTGCTGAGAGCAAATAGAAGATGTTCATCAGCAAAGTGCCCAGCCATAACCCGTTCAGTGAAGGTCAGATAGAGTAGTGTGGGCCCATTAAAGGGGGACTGATACATTAAGCATTTCAACTACTAATAATGGAGAAAAATATTTGCTCAAAAAAAAGCACAACTTGTCTATACATGTGGAGTAATTGGTTGAGCGGCAACTTCAGTCCTCCATCAGTGTCTCAGACTTACTCAGACACATTATGTGCAGGTAACCTACCTGAGTCAAGCAGACAATCTTTGTACTATTAAACTAAAGAATAGATATCCACCAAGGCTAATTCAAGGGCAAGTGGAATTGTTTCAGATGGTTAAAGAAGATTCTCATTCAAGAGAGGTCTTCTGACTGATTTGTGGGGAGTCCCAGGAACTCAGGTTTTAGATATATGCATATAGCGGGATTGAAACACCTTTACACAGATTGTTTAGACAGCCTATGACAGTTTGATCTCACATGAAAATGTACACCGGAAGATTTTGAACTCACTAGCAACACAAACAGAAAAAACAACATATTCGTACATGTTCAAGTCTTTTACAAAACACCCCAAATCAGTTGAGAGATCATTTCTAACATGTCGTCGACTCTCATGCAGATGAGCTCATCCTCATTAGTGCAGGAATTCGAATGCATCCATTGATAGTTACCGGGTCAGAAGCCCTGTGTGCGTGCGTGCGTGCGTGCGTGCGTGCATGCGTGTGTGTGTTTGTGCATGCGTGCGTGCGTGTATAAAGGACAGTCGGCTAAACTGAGATGGAGGAAATTGAAGAGAGACAGGGGGGAAACAGGTTTCATCGCGAAGGAGGCAGCTCTATTACTGGAAGCACAAAATGTATGATTGATTTTGACACCATGAGGGAATGAATATTTCATATAATCTGAGCTTTGAATCTCTGACTTACAGTAAATCTGACGGATATATAGTTTGAGGAAGTAAGATTTTATCTTAGAAAACTGGGGATGACGATTCAACTTGCAATTCTTGGTACATTTCTGTCTGGCTGTGTATTTTGTCTTGGCCAAACATTGTTTGCATACAGTGTATGGACTTCATTATTAATAACTGTTGGCTAAATTATTAATGCAAACGTATGAAAGTTACTGAAGTTCACATAATAATGCCACAAAGTGTATCCCAGGGTGTGCTTTGGCTTTAAGTCATTTCTGCTCCACACAGGACACAGCAAAAAATGACAAGTGATGGTAAAGGCAGGAGATTCACCAGGAATTCATGGGTATTTCAGCTGAGGCAGATTGCTTCTCAGCCCCAGGGACCCCTGGCGAGGAGTGCTGGAATAAACTAAAGTGAACCGCATAAATTCCTGGGTTGGAAAAAATGAAAGCGCGCTGATGAATAAGCATGAGCAGCGTTGAGTCAAGAAGTAAAGGCTAAGCCACAGATTACGTCGCTTAATTAAATGCTTAGATATCAGGGAATGAGACTAAAATTTCCAGTCTATTTTGTATGTTAACAAAATGAATTGAGATGTTTATAGAATATTATAGCATTTAAAGCACGGATTATAAAGGTCAGTTTAGGACGTATTCATAGGGGTTACGTTGTGTGAATCTGAGTCTGAGAGCTGAATGTGAAGCTTTTTCCACAACTTTAACATGTTGAAACAGACAGGTGTACTCTGGCCAAACACTAAGTACAGTGAAAAGGAACACTTCATTCAGGTCTTCATTTCTAATGGAACATCTCATTATAACCGGTTTTGTTTTTCTCCCCCACCTCTCCCTCTCTAACAGACAAACACACACATGTTTATATAGCTATCTTGTCAAGGACATTCATTTAGATGATGCATTCCCCGGCCCCTTACTCTAACCATCACAACTAAGTGTCTCCAACTCTGAACCTAAACTAAACCTAAATTTTAATCTTGACTTTTTCACAATGTCCTTACTAAGAGTTTAAAACTCAAATTGGTTATCAGATAGACACACACACAAACTGAGGCCAGAGCAAAAGATGCCAGTGGGACAAGCGCTAATTAGATTTAACTCTGGCATCTAATTTTATCTCTTTACTCTTAGAGCACTGATAGAGCACGGCTACGGGACAGGAATACCAACCAGGTTGTTTTGACCCCGATGAAGGACCACTGGGGCCATTTGTGGAAGCTACTCTCTCCTAATTTTCCCACAACTCACTGAAATATTTCCAACACTGTCCTCTTCCCCCACAGAGGACTTGGCCTATTTGTCTCTTCACCCACCGCAGGTGTCCAAACCCTCCACACTTCAATTTAATGGACTGTCATGAAGGTCTCCCTAAGGTGCACAGCAGCAACACTTCAAGTGTGACTTTGAGAAAAATGTGAAATAGGCATAAGGCTTCCATACTGATGGCTGAAGGACCTTTATAATGAAAAGTGCCTTCAGTCAAGAAAACCTTCAAAAGGTGAATGTGGTTTTAAAGAATTTAATTTGACATGTTTGCTTGGTAAAAAGAAACAAGGTCAACTTGACCTGGAAAATATACAAGAATATCGTTTTGACATTATGGCTAGTTTGGTTATTTCACCGCAGCTCAACATTTCCTGCTCAACACAGCCGGCATGGAATCCAGCCAATACCATGCTAAACTACTGCCAAGGCCCAGGGCTACACACATTACAGTCTGTGATCCCCTCACTCAACAGAAAGCCTCCAACTCATTGTACTCTGACTCTGCACTGTAGGTGAAGTCTGGTGAAAGAAAGACAGATAACGAAACAAGATCCACCACACAGATGGAAGAGGGGAAGCCCTTAAAGACTGTTTTCTCCTGTTGTTGTCATGGAGATCAAGCTGCAAAAGAAATCTGTTTGGTTTAGACATTGTGGTATCTTGTAAGATGGAAAGACCGGTCATGCAGTATTTGTGTGGTCACAGATATGCAAACAATTTTACAAAATCTGCTGAAAAGGTTGAAGTGATTTTGGTAAGAGTTTATTCTTAGGGACGAAAAACTATTTTTCCAATATGCTACATTATTTCTGTCTCCACATTTTTTCAAAACACAGCATCAACTCCACATAACTAGATTTTCTTCACAGGTATGAATTGTGCACCTTTGCTTGACGACTAGCTTTAAAACCTGTAGATTAAATAATTCTGTCATTCATCTGAATGAAGAACTCAAAGGACATACTGTAAGTAAAGGAGTATTTCTTTTAAAATCTCAATCATCTATAAAGAAGGTTAAGGCAGAGCATGTTACGATCAGCCATTCCGTAGTGCATAATGGCCTGCAGGATTTGATGACCCATATAAAGAATTTAAAGACAAATTAATTATCACAGTTAAACAGCATCATCTTCTTGGATAAGACAATTTAACTAGTTACACTGGTTTATTCTGTTCCCACATTCATTCAAAAGCAAATACTTCTGTGTCACCCGGTCGTGAAAGCCAAAGACAAAAGCAAAGTTGGGTACGGTCAAGAGACGAATCGGTTTATGAAACATAGGGTGCAGTTTGTCCTTGCAGCTCAAATCAAGGCTGTGTGGTTTGTTGTGCAGGCGAGAGATTATCGTGTGATACTAAATGAGTACACCGACAACAGCAATTAAAGAGAACAGTAAATAGATGAATCTCTTTAAGAGAAATAGGATCAGACTTTCAAAGGGTCATCGCGGTTTGTTTTACACCCATCAGACTCCAACCCCCAGAAAGAAATTGCTTTGTGCCGATTAATCTGAAATTGATGTGTTCATTTACGTGGGGGAATGTCCCTGTTCAACAAAATTATGTATAGTTTCTATTCCCTAGGTAGTATGAACAAATTTGTTCTTCCAGCCAAATAATTCAGCAATCAGGGGAGATATGTTGAAGCAGTTACAACTGAATATTATTCATAGTAGCTCAATGCAAGACAAACCACCGCTTCATCCACATTAAGAGAATGAAAAGCAGTGCCTGCCTTGTCAAGGAGCATTAAACTCATATGTCAGGGCTCCATTTATTTCAGCTCCCTGTCAAATGAAGCTGCGCTGGGTCACGCATAAAGATATTAATGATCAAACAGAGAGCGGGGCGTGTACAGATATTAAGCAGACTATATGTGATCCTGGCACAGAAAACATCATAATCAAAGGTAATCATTGATGGAGTATAAGTAGTCAATGTTACTCATAGCCTTTGAGCTTCAATGAATGCACGATTCACAGATGTTCTTGTTCCCAGATTTTACATCAATTACCATTAAATTAATAATTCACCATGCAGACATTCAGCATGTTGTTGTCACAATGAGTGTTGAAGCTACTCCAGCAACCAACACTGTCAACTGGCACGTAAATGTCCCACAATTTTATCTGTCAAACAGGCACATGTTCTTTTCTCCTTTTAAAAATAGATATTATGCAGAACATACCCTATAGGATATGATAGCAAATCACAGAAGAATATATCGAGAAAGTGTTTGTCTCAGGTATAAATGGGACAGCGTGGCATAGCAGACACGACTGAAGAGCTGGATGGGTCCACACAGAAACAGGATGTGCTCCATGTCCTCCGAGTACACAGACAGCAAGCCCTTATCTACCCCCACCACTTCCTCAATCTCACTCACAGCAGGCAAGAGTGAAAATAACGGAGCCATACAATGTCTGGGTAGTGGCAGTGACCTTACGGAGCCATCAATTCCTCCTGGAGACACTTTATTTTGCTCCACAGGGAGATAGGATTGTCCCACCATCAATACATAAACACACACAAAATGAATATCACCCAGTCAACTACCCGCCCAGATCCATTCAACATAGTTAACATGCATGTTGGCCTTGGTGGAGGTATATGCTTTACAGAGTGCCGTTTTAGTTGGAGACTACTCAGCTGTGGATTTATACTTATTTCTTGTTCTAGTGGCCCACTATTATAACTAGAATCTACATTGCCCATTTTCGTGGAAATTAAGGAACACGTCAAAGTACAATTGTGTGGTTCACTGTTGTATTTATATTTGTTTTTGGACTTCAATGGAGCTCCACTGAAAAAGCAACATCAACCTTTGGCCAGACAAGAAATCTGTGTTCTATTGGCAATAACCACCCACACTGACAGGCATGTATCCGCAATACAATATAAAAAAGAAAAAAATGTGAAAGCTTTCCTTGTAATGTTGTGATTCACATAATACACTATTACTTGATGTAGAAACGTTTCATTCTTTGTCCTTTGTGTGACATGTCTGTACCTCCACCCATATATGCAGGCTATGTCCTGCTGTGAAATTATGGGGACAAATTACCCAACAGAGGGGAACATTTCAGTCTGGTCGAGTCCGAACCTCCGACACAGCTGCTAGATTCAGCTCTGTTGATGCCGAAACCACACTGCTGCATGGTGGCTAGGACAATGACAAGAGAGCTGACCACAAACATTTCCGAGTCTGACAACACTATCAACAGGATACTCAGTCCCGCAGAGACATTTTCTGTTAGCTGTGTATTTACAGGATTAAATGGATGCCACTGCTGTTCCTTTAGCATATATTTAGAAGTTGAAAATGTATATCACTTAGTTTCATACCTGTGCTTTTTATAACTACACTTGTATCCGAGCATGATATTAATTTGGCATGATGACAATAAGAACTTTGTGCCAAACATTTGCTCTTGATTCTTATTCACTTCCTTGTCAGTGTGGATTGGCAACTATGGCACTTCCTGGAAGGGAAAGAATCAAGTCACACCAGTTTGCAGTTACTGTAAGTTGGAACAAGTAAAATCGAAAACAGGCTGAAAATAGACAAGCAGGTAGACCTAGTGCCATATGAAGGATAAAGAAATATTTTGGTAAGGGTCATGTGTGTGTCTCTCTTTCATTATTAGCTAGTATTATAGGTCTGAAAAGCTGTGGAAGGCAGAGTATTTAACACTTTTTGAGAAAGCTCCTGTGCTGAGTTTAGCTCAGTACAGGACTCAGCTATTTCCAATGCACCATAATTGCATATCTCCTGGTTTACTTTGTGTATTGGAAAGTCAGGAGTGGCAGCTCTAGACTGTCAGAGAATCCTATGAACTGGAGTCTCTCCACTGTGCCACAGCAATGTACGACTACGCAGACTGAGGCAACAAAGGGCTGAAACCACCTGGACCACTGCCCTGGGAATGAGAGCAAGTCACAGAGGCTCCCCGCTTATAGCCACCACAGTATCCTGTCCAAAGCGTTGGTAACATTTCTGGAGCTGAAGTAGCCTCCAGACAAACACATCCAAACAGATGGCAGCTCTCACAAAACAACCTCTTCAATGTATCCTGCATAGTTGGTCAAAACAACAGGAGTTTGAAATACGTTTGCAGAGCCCAGTTCACTTCTGAGACGATTGTAACGGCAGCTCTAGTGTGTGCTCTTATAAACTGTTGATATGTCATATGCATCTTCGACCATTAGGCCTAAGTAAACCAGAGCAATGGTTAGGCCATAAGGGGGATATATAATGAGCAAAAGTAGGTTGAGAGAAAAGGCAACAGTGTTTCCACCAACGGTGCTTCATTTTCAAGTGTAGGAAGTGGTAACCTTAACGTCTCAGGAAACAGTTAATTACAAAAAGTATTCAGTCAATTTCAAGTCAGTTGATTTGTCTAAACATATGGTGTCATAATTATCTTTTTTACTATTTACTCAGAATTGCAGTGAATCTGCTCATTGTACTGAGGTTTTCCAAGACGTTGTAATTAATAACTGTAATCAAGTCTTTGCTTCATACTATTCTATTATGATACAGGTCAGTGCAACCGTGGAAGACAATGAGGCACATTAGACGATACCAGACTCACCAACACTCGTTTTGATCTGTAATTTTGCGGCTTTCCATTTAAAATTTGTCATGTTGACACACAAACTTGTATTTGAATGCATTTTACTTTATCACAAACAGAAATATGCAAATGGACCTTCAAGAATGCACTGATGCTCATTTTTGCTGTTGCAGTCATCAGTGGACTTTTCTCGATTTCATTCAAATTTCATCTGCAGTCAGTAGTGATTGTTTAGGGACAATTTTTGTGTAATATTGTTTCTAAATGTCATATGAATAACTAAATTGGAAAACTGTCAAAACAGACACAAAAACAAATTGAAAGTTTTTAAAAGGTCACTGAAGTACATTGATAAGATAAAACCTTCATTGAGAACATTGTTTGATTGCCTTTTCATGTGTAATGTTATTCTGAATAATAGGAAAATATCAATACCGGAGATTATAATAAATTACTATTATTATTATCATTATTATTAATGGCAGGAATACATCAATATCAATATAACTGGAATATTCAAGTATGAATATTATCAAACATAACTAAACACGATTACTGCATATCATTCCTCCCAGTGGTCAGAAAACATGTATAATGTATTATTCACAATCCGAGAACCCCACGTCAAAAAAGAAACATGCTGTTCAATGTATAGGGCTTCCAGTGGAGTCAGCGGCATGGCTTCAATCAGAAAATTCATCATACAGAATAAGGAAGATGAGCTCAGTCTTCTATAAAAAAAAGGTACCTACAGATTCAGTTTAAGAAATATGTGATGAAGGGGGCAGAAGAGAATACTGTCACTCATTGATTCCCATCTTACACCTGCACAATACTCAAACACATACACATAACTCGCACTGTACAAAGAGCTGGTAAGTTCCACTGCCTTTGCTACATGAATAGACGACCCAGAAATAAATCAGGAGTTACAGTGCTTGTGTCACTGTTGCAAAACCAATACTTGCCAACATTACGGACATTTATGGCAACTGACAAAAA
Source organism: Macroramphosus scolopax (assembly GCA_901007825.1). NCBI lineage: Eukaryota > Metazoa > Chordata > Actinopteri > Syngnathiformes > Centriscidae > Macroramphosus > Macroramphosus scolopax. Next base: position 174,857 of record CAAKHC010019732.1, on the reverse strand, counting down.
ACAGAGACCTGACAGGGCTGCGATAATATCTATAAAGCAGATAATATATAATCTTGGAAGTACAAACACCCTGTTTCAAAGGATAACAGGAAAAATAACTCTACCTCTTGTGCAGTTAGGAACCAGTCATGCCCAGTTGGCAGGCTACCAAAACATTACTGGAATCATTTAAAAAACAAATAAGCCCCCACACTGTGAGCAGTGCTGGGAGGGGAGAGAACAGCCTGGCCTCTGAAAAATTAATTTAGAAGGTGCAACATGTTTACTAGAAATGTGTACCATTAGGTATTTTTACAAGATTTCTTCCGTTACAGACTCAGCTTGTAAAAAAAAGTAACTGTATAGAAGGCTGGAGGTTATTTAAAAGAAGTCAAGGCTACAACAAACAAGACAAACAAAACATCTCTCCAGTCGGACTGAGTGGCAAAACATGATGTAGCCTGGATGTTTTTTAAGTGAATTCAATTCATTTTGATTCTACAGTCATCCTTCCAACGAAAAGGGTGGTTCATGGACATTGACCTGCAGCAAAACACAGTCTATAATCGTTTCCGATTTAAATCAGTGCACCATCGGCTTATATTGAAAGTAAGCTAATGCTAGCAGCTATCCCCTATGACAACAGCGTGGGGAATGGTTTTTAGTAAATGCTTGTCCTTGTAACCCCGTCCTTGTTATCTGAATGTTCCATTCTAGGAAAGCTGACGCTGATAGTCAACTTAAACCCATTATTACAACCTATTTTGCCTCTATTAGACTCAATGGCACAACAGCTCCTTCAAATTCTTGATGTTTGTGTTTTTGCAGCAGACGAACTGCCACTAACGATGTCACTCGTCTTTCAGCTAGTCCTCGGCTGTGACTGTAGTGACTTCCACTGTCTGTGATGTCATGTACATACCCGATGTAATATACATCAACACAGAAATCTACATCCAGCATCTCTGCTACACTGCAACACCAGCAAACACCTACAAACTGCAGATGTTTACAACTTAGCAGGACTCCTGTTACAGAGAAAGAAAAACACTCGCAGCATTTATAAAAAAAAAAGACCTCCACCCAAATGCTACATTCCTCCCAAACTGCTGCCTCCACGCAGGCTTTTAAACATTCACCTCGTTGTTTTCATTGTAAAAGGCTTATCAGATCTAAGCCCTGTTCAAATTGCACCTCAAGCGACTACTCCGCCTCCCCAGTCAGAGCTCATGTGTGTGTGAAAGTGTGTATAACATGAAGGGAGAGGTCGGGTCAGACAGGCTTTGTTGGAGCTATGTGCGATCGGGCGTCCTGTCCTCATTCTCTGCTCCATGACATGAGATACAAGCCAAATACAACTCAACAAACAAATCGGTAACAGAAACCTTTAACACAGCACTAAACAATGTCACTTCACCTCCCTTCCCTTTCCCTATTCAGACACTGAAGTTTGTAGATTGAATCATTTAATAAAAGAAAACGTCGAAACACACATGATTAACTAACACATTGACTTTCCACTTCCTTATCCAGTGTAAATCCATTATCTTTTTTTAGCAAATAACACACATTAGCACAAGGAAGCTGCCCAGTAAAACCATTGTCTTATCTAAGCTACTGGAGCAGATGAGTTAGTTCATTGTTTAATGGCATGTTAATTAGCTTCCTTCCTTGATGCGTTACCCCACCCAGTTTTTTGCTTTTGGAACAGGGTGCCAATTCTGGACTTTTGTTTCAGGAGTCTGGGTTGAAATAGATAACAAGGGGGATAGTTTACTGAGTCTGTTCAAACGTAGAGTATATACACTTTAAGGAGTCAACGAGGTCATATTCAAATAGAAAAACAGTCAAAGCACTGAATACCAGTTTTCGGAGATGGCTGGAATCGAGCCATGGATGTTGCAGTTACATGCTATGCATTGACGATGCACTTGAAATAGTTCATAATGTAAAATATTTTGTGTATCAAGTATTTAACATTGAAACTGTTTTTAAATAATTTTCTTATGAGCAAAAAAAGTGTAGACTACTGCCTCATTATGACCATCACATGTGAACGTAGCAATTTCAGCCCTGACATTCTTCAAATACCACAAGCTACTTGGTGTGGGTGTGTGTGTGCGTGCGTGTACATGCTTGCACATATTTAAAAGCTGGAGAGGTGCCTGTCTGTGTATGTCCGTGTCCCCTCAGCACATCTGGCTCTTGTTACAGCCCCTGTGACCTGTGTGGGGTTTTGCTCCATCCCAGCCCCCATTGCTCCTCTGTGGGAGAGCAGAGTAATGACGGAGTGCTGCTGGGCCGTTGCTGATGCAGTTCCCAGGACCCCTGGCAATCTGGATGGTCAGTCCTTTTTTCTAGGCAGGAGATGGCCTCCTGCTGACCAGTTTGTTGTTTTTTATCTTTACATCAGGGCTCTTTATAAATGGAGAATGAATATAGCCAGAAGAGTCTTCGTTCAGACATGTATGTCATCATCAGGATGTGTGTCCAGAAACAGAGAAACACACACCACCTTTATCCTATCAGGGTGTTGGGCTATACTACTACTGTTTTTTTGATTTGACCTGTTGAATACGAAAAAGTGTATTGAAATAATCTTTTTAAAAGATAACATTGTAATCACGTATGTGTTTATCAGGGGTTTAATTATAATGAAAATAATGGCAAAACAGAGAAAGGTGTTGCGGGCTGTTAGCGGTTCATATCGACGCTGTATTCCTTGCTCTTGTAGGTGAGACAGAATTGTTTATCATCTGAAGGAATTGAGTCGACACAGAAACTTATTGCAATTTTTTTTGGGTTGGTATAGGTATATTGAAGTCTGCAAATCTCTACTGCCTGTAAACGATACTTTAGAAATACTTTAAGAGGTCATAAATCCTTTTTATTGTGTCTGCAATGTGCAACGACCCAAGAGAGCCTGAAGTATGACGCATCATACTGGGACACATTTAAGATTTTGGTGGTAGCTTGTTCATCGTACTCTGACATAACAACACGCGTGTGTTAAAACAGCAGGGCAAAGGCAGATAAAATGAACTTAAAGGGCAATCCTCTAGGTGCCCAAGTGTTTTTTGCGGGTTAAGAAATGCAACTCTGTTTTGTTGTATGACTCCATGACGCTGCTTCTTACGGATGATGGCAGACAGCTTTAAGTTCAACGCTTAACTCCAACAGTTTACCTGTGTTCATTTGTTTTTTCGTTTAGAATACAAAGAGCACGCCGCTACTAAAGCGAACCCTCAAATGTATCTCAGTATAATGTAGCATACAGGTGCTCACCGCTGTAAGAAATGAAAATGCAGGTGGATTCATTTGAGCTGTGTATTTAACAGAAACCTTGCAGTTGATTTAAAAGTATCAAGTCCACATTGTGAAGTCACTAAATAATTGAGATGCAGTGTAGAATCCTCAATACACTGAAGAACAGCTCTTCAAAGTGGGACAAAACAAGTTGGTTTGCTGACAGACTTAAGATGAGTCACTGGTATTTTTTAAGCTGAATTATTAAATTATCTTCAAGTTCTCCCTCTCAACACCAAAGTCTACACCAGAGCAAACAGGATCAGTCAATCTCTGCAGTTCATTAACTTTCAAAGAAGAGCATTGCACTGAGATGAAGGGAGATCTGGGTTCGCTTAGTGAGAAAGGGGCCAGAGTGCAGAATAAAGGGAGGCTCTCGCATTGACAGCAAAACAAGGACCAAAAGCAGCGAGCGCAAAGAAACTGCAGACATGCAGCACTCTGTTGCTGGTCATCAATCCTAAGATGAGAAAGGATACATTCCTCTCTGGATGAAAACTCCAGCCTCTTAATGGGAGCACGAGAAACAAAGGCCTGAATCAAACATTTCTGGCTATGAACTTTGTTTGCAGCGTTATCATTACTGCACTTCAAAGCACCGCATCTCTAAGGGACAGCCTATGCTGGCTGTATCGGGCTGCACACTCCCCATTGGCTAAAGTAGGCCAGAGCCACAGCACAGAGTGGTTTATCAAACATTAATGAATATATTGCTCAAGTAAATATGATCACAAAACATGGCTAAAGTATAATAAAATATTTAAAAGTGGAAATCTATAGCTCCTTGAGCCAAGGATCGTGGAAAAGCCCTCAGGGTATATTAACACATCATGGATGAACAGAACCGAGATGCTGCTTCAATAACTCATGTCCATCCGAGTTAGTGTTAAATGTAGACTGTATAGTATGTGAGACTGTAAGGGGAATAAAGAGGACAGAATAAGCAAAGAAAGAGGAGGTATTTTTTCAAAATTACAGGAAGTGTGTAAAATATAGTGATGCAAAGGCGTTCGTCAACTTCATAACAATTCAGTTATGTGTGCGCCAGTTTCTGACTTTATATTACGTGTCCAGCGTATCTCGAAGACATCCAATTGGGTTGTGCTTAAGGCTCCTTTCATGTTTACAGTAGAATATCGTACAACATATGTTTCCGAGAGAATAAAATACTCCAAGTATTTGCTGACGTAAATTAAAAATAATTCATTCATTCATTTATACCTGAGAGTCTCTTTTCGTTTCGATGCGTTTACTGACAAGGCTACATTTTTGTTTAAGAAACCTTATTATTTTTCTCTTTGCAGCTTCTGGTAAAACACAAAATTTGTTTGCGACATTCATTAAGTTTGTTTAAATTAGGATAAGAAACATCTACTGGCTTAGCTGTGTTAGGAAGCTACAGTAAGTTATGCAGAAGAAGCCAGAAGCAAAGAGACATTAATTTGGGGTTTATGAAGCTGTTGACGAGTCTCGTTTCTGTGATTGGCAGTCATGCAGTACATTAAACCGACGTCGGACTGTGCAAATCATGCAGAGTGACTCCCTGTAGGGCTCAGCAGGCACTTTCTTCTCCCATCTTCTCTGAGCCAATCATTTCCTGTTGGAAGATTTTCCTTCAACTTTCTTCAAACCCCAACATTTCCCCACAGTTGATGACTTCAGTTCTTTGGTGTCCAATTATGGACTCAATACCTTCAGTCTGATTTGTGAGTGCTGTCTAAGTCACATTGGTTTAAATTAAAGATTAATCAGAAATGATTTAGCTCATATAAGGGAGAACAGGACCAAAACTTCAGCAGTCCTAAAACTATTGGGGTGTTGCAGTTTACATGAAGAATTCTCCTGCAGGAGAAGTCTTTCAACAGTTTTTTTTATAGTGTAATAAAAAGCGAAAACCTCATTAAAAAAAAGTTAACTAAACAACTATGATGACACAACCCAGGTGAAATGCAATTCTCTCAAAACAAGGAGGGTTTCGGACAGGGGGCAGAAGTATTTAAAGAAGTATATTTGTCAAATTCATGTGAATTATTCCGCTCATATGTAGAATCATGAAACACTGGACGTGATGTTATTCTGTCCGTTGTGCCAATGGATGGTACTCACATGAGGTTAGCCTTGATGTTGAGAGTGGCATGGGAGCTGTGCCTCTGGGATGGGAAGGATGTAAATTTGGGACACATCAT